>JAJHUR010130741.1:0-29892 GCA_027495735.1 Lutjanus campechanus | reverse complement strand
TTAACAGTTTTTATAATTGAGGTCTTTATATATTTCTAATCATTTGTAAGGGTTATAGTCTCCGCTTACAAGATCTGCTGAGGCTTTCTTCTCCAATTCCACTTGAACCATCGACAGACTAATTTCTAACTTGAAGGCCAAGCATTAAACCAACATCATCCTTTACACCACAGACCTGGGTATTTATGCTGCATTCACATGCTCCTTGAATAGTCCAGAGTTGGTAAGTCATTCTTCTGACTTTGGGTGTGTTAATGAGCTTTTAGGTTGTAATGTGGAAACAACATGGACGCTACAAAGGGGAGAACCGTGACCCCAAAAGTTATTCTGTGGCCACCAAATTTTCCATGTAGATGTGGGCATCAAGAACCAGTTCCAAATAAGAATTGAGTATAAAGTTATGATTCAGAAGGAATTATTAAGAAATTTTGGTAACACTTCAATTCTGGGTGGGTCATTTCTAAGAAATTTCAAATATATCACTTGGTAATTACACCTATTTACCATGAAATTATGGGACCCAGAAATTGAAGCATTACCGAAATTTTTGTTTTGATTCTGGGTATCAATTTGTATGTACTACAGACACCTACCATGATATAAATATGGTAAATTATGTGTCTTGCATTATTTTCAGTTAACCTACTCTGACATTGCTACGTTGCTAGTTAATAGCACAAACTGTGTGTGTCTTGCAACAGTCACCTCAATTTTGCAAATGTTATGCTACAAAATGCTTCACAAGGAAAGGATACTCTGTTGTTACAGTTAAGTAGCCTCAGTGCACCCCAGAATATTCCAGAAACCAAAAAGAAGACCACCATCACCATGGTTATCTAGCTAACATTAGCTTAGCTCCGTGTTTCCAGTGGTAATATTCATGGTAATCAGCATTTCACACAACTCTACAGTGAAGAACACAAGAGGACACTCAACGAATCAGAATCCAAACAATAACCAACATAGTTACAACCTAATATAATATTACAAATTACATATGAGGCTAAAATTGATATACAATATGTCAATTAATAAAAGTTATCAAACATTTACTTTCATCCGCCATGTTCCTGCGTATATGACAACAAACAACAACTCTTAAAGTTGTGTAGTAAAATTTTTGCAGACTTTCCGAGTTGTGGGGGTGTTCCAGTGAATTTTTCCATTCAGAAACTCATTTTTCCAGTTATTCTGACATTGCATGAATGCAGGATTAATGCTCAAGAAAAAAAAAAACAGTTTATACCGGTTTACTAAACAAGGTTGAAGGATGTTTTTCAGAGATGAAAGGTTTAGATCGAATGACAGACGTCTTTCAAATGCTGCCGCGGCTTTTTAAAAATGTAGAGAAATCAGAGCACATTTTACGGGGAAAATAATGAAAGAAAAGCAATTAATGACAGCTCCTCCAAAACAGAGCAGTCTCCACAGACGGCAGCAGAACTAGAACACAACACAAATGCTGTGACACAATAAATATATTGATAAAAAAGGAAAAAAACGCTGTGCTCGCTCTGTGTTTTCCTAACATGATCTAAGCATTTTGTGTAGACATGTGTTATTTATGATCCCCGTCTTCTGTTCATGCCAAAACCAATATCTCCGCATCCTCTGATCCCCCGGATGTTTTGTGAGTAATGCCTCTGAGCACTTTGGTTCGTTCCATAGTGAACCAATTAGGCAGGAGAGAAGAGTGAAATCAGAGAATGGATAGATTGCTGGTGGCAGCTTAATGATTAGAGAAGCAGTCCATGACTGAGAGCAGAATCCCAGGAAAGGCTGAGAAAATCAAGGTGGGGAGGGTGAACATGTAAAGCCCTCCCCGTCCTACCTCTCGATAACAACTGGAGAGGTAGTCTTGAGCGAGCACTAAACTGAGTGCTTCAGTGGAGCTGTTCAATCGAAGAACCATGTGATCTGTGAAGGGCAGCTCCCCGGTGTGAAAGAGTGTAACTTTATGAATGTGAAACATGCTGTTCTTGAGAAACACCGTGACTGCTTAGCAACCCCTCTCCGGATAAATAAAGGTGGGGAAAAAAAACAATGGAAGCTGGGAGGCAAAGAGACCAGAAAATCATTGAAATAGCAGGTAACATTTTCATCTCCCTCAGTCTGAGTGACATTTATGCTTGATATTTAAACTCTGGGAATTAACTGATCGCAACAGAGGGTTTCTATCAAAACGTCTTAATGAAAATCTGTTTATCAGGAGCATATTCACAACAGAACACAATTGTAATATGTCAAAGCAGAGCGTTTGCAATGCCAAAACTGCCCAAGATGACATGAAAATGTTAAGATAATCTTATATTAAAAAGAATTCATGACCTTTTTTTGTTGCAATGTTTAGCCCATTGTCTTGGTCAAACATGCATGATTTTCCCAAAACTTGCCCTCAGAAAAAACAACAACTCCTGTGTCTTAAAGAATATCTGTTTATCAGGAGTAGATTTACATTCAGATTTAATTGTAATATGTCAGGATCACATGAAAATGTTAATGAAATCTGAAACTAAAGAGAATTAATGAACTTTCTTTGTTGCTTAGCCCTTGGACAAACATTCATTTTTTATAAATAATAATAAATAATAAAGATTTTGACTAAACTTCCCCTTTGAAAAATACTACTGGTGCGTGTTAAAAGGCATACAGTGAGCCTAAACATAAACTAATCTATTTATGTTATTTATGTTATTTTAGGATTCTGCTCTCTGGAAACACAATCCAGTATCATTCAGTAATTAGACTACAATAATGTGTTGCTATTTAAATATAATATATAACATCTCTGCATTAAAATGCCTAAAAAGCAATTAGACCCATGTTATACACTTTTTTGAGTTGTGTACTTACACGATTCCAAATGTTTCCAACGATGTTTAAACTCAGAGAAATAGATCATTTTAATTGTGCACAATACATAATTTTCCTTTGGTCACCTGTTGCTTTAACTTCCTTAAAAAAAAACACAGTCTGCAAACGTGACTAAACTTAATGTGAAAACTTTCATATATTACCTCATTTGTGACTGTAATTTCTGCCTGAGTTGCGCCAGATGGACTTTCATCAGCAATGGTGGTTGTTTAACAATGAAGACAACAACTCCCATGATCCCACACCACTTCAAGACATCAAACTATGTCTTTTATTATTCATTATTATGCTTTTGTTTAAGTGTCTCATGACATTAAAACTCTTTATAAATGCTTGATTATTTAGTATTTTAACAAACACTTGTAATTTTTTTTTTTTAAATGTGTATTGTTGTATGCAAGTGCATGCACAGTACAAAAGAGTAGCTACAATGGCAAAGATAAAGAGAACAAATATTATGGTAATTCTGTTGGGGCTTGTTTAAGCAACTGGACTGTGACTTATAAATAACAAGTGGCCATCTGTAATGTCAAATTAACACATAATAAATCTTCTTCCCACTTCTTCCACCAGACTTTCCACTTTTCAAAAAGTCCTACAACACAATCCACAATGCACATCTTTGTATAACACAATGTGCCAAATCCCTTTACTTGCAGACTTTGTATTCATGTGTTCTTTTTGTATTATTAATGATTATGCTCTTGTGAATATGGTCATACAATAGGACATAACTATGGAAATTAAAGACTGAGATGCACGGATGGAACAACATCGAAATTCAATCCAATTGTGACCTAAAAGATTTTCAGTTGGTAAAACTTGTCAATAGAGATGTTCCAATACCATTTTTTCCTTCCTAATACCTTCCTAATATTGCCTGAATTTTGGGTCTCAGCTGATCTGATACCAGTGGGTTTTAAAAAAAGAAAAAAAATAAGAGTTCAGTTCACTCAGTACAAAGTCTGTCTTGTTTTCCCCACAACCCCAAAACAGTTCAGTCCAGTTGACATCCCCAATAGAAAGACAACTCAAAAAGTCTGCTCCAGGTTTTACCTCAAATCCCCACAAAAGCAAACCAAATCAGGATATAAAAGTTGCAATAACAGCATCTGGATTTGCAGTTCAGTAACAGAGATTGTGTATTATTTATACACCGGGAGCTCATGGCACTGATGATCAGTCAGTCAATCAGTAACTTAGTGAAGTTCAGACTGACTGAGACACCAGCAAGTCCTGGAGAAATTTTAACTGGCAAACACACAATCAACTGGATTATTCCTCTTCCTGTGACACTGACCATGAAATCTGCTGGAAACGACACTGCTGAGAAGTATCAGGGTACCGTTTTTTTTTTACGCCGTATTGAATCAGTGCACAGACTTACGTGCTCACCGATACTCAATGCTGCATTTCAGGCAGTATCAGAGGGATTCCAGTACTGGTATCAAACAACCCTACCTGTTCACCATTAATAGTGCATAATTAGAGCTATGATGATTGGTCTATTAAATGATCAATAAAACTACTTTGGTACAATTTGGTACAATTATTCTGAACATTTTCTGCATCCAGATTCTCCAAAATGAGGAATTTGTTGCTTTTCTCACTTTGACATAATTGTAAACTCTGTTTTGGTCGCACAAAACAAGGCATTTCATGAGCATCACCAAGGACTCTGGGGAAATGTGAAGGGCATTTCTCATTATTTTCAGACATTTTATAGACCAAGAGATTAATCTATTAATAATCAGCAAATTAACTGCTAATAGGAATGTCACGATCCTTCAATTTGACTGATTTGACTTTCTATTTTAGGGTCACAATTTGATTTGTCATTTGATTGTTGACATCTTTGAATAGTTGGCTGGTTTTTGGGACTCCCTCTACATGATTTTGATGCATTTGATTTTTAATTATTAAAATGACAGCTCATTTTGATCAATTTTTGACTCTATATTAAAATTGTGACACCCTTAATCGTAATGAAAATAATCACCAGTTGCAGCCCTAATGGTAATCTGCTAATTTACGCTTCACTGAGGTGACCCAGATGTTACCTGTCTCGGGGGCTCAGAGCCCATCACTTAAAATTAATGTCGAGACTGAACAACTGGTATAAAAGAGAACAAACAAAAAGCAGAGACCTTATTTAGATCAGACCACAGATGTCAGACTGAAACCGAACGAAATCATACAAAGGGTGGAAGATAAATAGACTTCGACTTCGATCGGATGCCGTGACTGACATCTGCATTAAAGAACATATGAAAATCCCTGAACGTCAGTCCACATACATGAACAAAAACCTGATGGATTCTGCTTTAGCTTCAAAGGGAATAGCTGCTCCGCACCAATCCACTGACAACAACAGAGGCATTTTATATGTGGTGCCACGGTGACGAGGGATGGTGCTCAGCTTTTGTTTATTATGGTTATACATCTTGCACTTCACTGTAAAACAAAAAAGCCAAGCCTCCCACTAATGACTCATCACTGAAAGAACACGGGCATCATGTTTACAGGCACTGAGCAATTAAGTGCCTGCCAATTACAACAGTGACTGTGACAACCAAACACTAATATCTATACTGACAGCTGCAAAGGACTGGAATAAAGTGCTGCTTAATGCAGCAATAAAGATTCACATCAAAACTACAGCTTCTTTAAATCAAATATCACATATCGAATGTGAGGTGCTGAGAGAAGACGGCAACACCGTGACTGCAAAACAAGCATTTGAGCGGAAAATGGAAAAGAAATCAAGTCCCTCAGGATACTAAAGCTTGTTCTCATAACAGTTGTGACAGATCTGTCTGAGGATCCTTGACTTAACTACCAGTAACTGACTGGGCAAATTGACTTTGTGTGATGTGTAGGTGCTGCTCACAGTTATAAGCTCACAGACAATTATCACCCGACTCTGCAGCTACTCTAAAGCAGTGGTTCTCAACCTGGGGGTCGGGACCCCCGAGGGGGGTCGTGAGATCATTTCTGTGGGTCATCAGGTGATAATTGAGACTAAAATAAACTCAGCAAGCTGCGTGGAATGAGAGCCACGATGCATCTTTTTACATTCTATCAACGGTACCAGTGATTTAATGTGTTTGGTAGCTTTCATGTATTCCTGAATAGCAAACTTCAGGATGGTGTGGGAGACCGGGGGGAGTTCACAAACACCAACCTGACGTTTCTGGGTGGGGGGGCGGGGGGTGGGCTGCAACTTAAAAGGCTAAAAATCACTGATCTAAAGCGTCGTTTGTGTGGGCCTCCACAGATGGCACGTGAGCAACGTGCCATCTGCTCGGTACCCACAGAGGCGTTTCTGCTCAGTGCATTGTTCCTTGCAGTATTCTCCAAGTGGGCGAACAAACAAAATGTGTGAATAAGAAAGAAGTCAATGAGTGTTACCTGAAGAATGTCATTGGTTGCCTGGCAACAGTAGTAAACACTGACATACCAACACACACTGCATTTGTGTTCTGTTATTGATCCTGTTTAAGTCCCACCCCTTTTTGCTCTGTGCTCCAATAACAGTGGAGCAAATTTGGTACCTCCGTCAACTTTTTTCTTTACATATAAATGCAACATATAGAATAAGGCCAATGGCTGACAGTCATCAACTGCTGAGCGCTTCACCATCATAACAATGTGATTTAAAAGCCTTCTGTATTTGAGGTACTATGTCCCCTCAGAGCTGTTTCATTCTGTTTTTAACTTGTGGGAGAGGGAAAAACAGAAGCTGTTGCTGCTGGTTGTTGCACGAATGTTACGTCTCCATGTCCCGTTTATTGTTTTCTTATTAAACCTGGCCAGTTAGGTGAATGGTAGATGCTCAGTTGGCAGCAGTGTTTCTTTTCCACCAGCCGCTCTCAGTGTTTCTTTCAATTGCGCCTCAATTGTTTTCATAGCTTAGCTTTCCTGTATAGCTAGTTGGCTAACTTTGTTTCAAGCTTAACATAACTAAGTTACAGACATGCATGAAGCGGCAGTGATTACACTGGTGAGCAGGTGAGTAAGTTGGCTTTTCTGTTATGGGACAGCTAACCCCCTGTTCGCCTCAAAAAAACAATGGCATCGTCCATCAGTGAGGTTTCACTGTGGACACATTTTTTTCATTTGGACATCCCAACCCTAATATAGAGTCATATCTTAAGTTTGCTAATGTTAGCAAAATGTTAGCTGACTGGCAACCAAATGTTAGCAAAACTTTAGCTAATTAGCTAGCTAATTATTGTTTAGCTAGCTAGTTAGTCAATATTTTGCTAACATTACCTCTTCAAAATCAGATTTTCAGTTCAACATAGGCAAGACTAGCACACAGTGTATCTAAGAATAGGATACAGGAAGAGAGAAAGTTGACTGAGGTAACAAACTTGCTCAACTGTCACTGAAGCACAGAGCGAAAAGGGGCGCGACTTAGGGAAGGTCAATCGGTTGTCTCTGAACCTGCTCAGTCAGTGTACCTTCAAATGTTGAAATGTAAATACCCACAGTGGGTGCTTTATTCCAAAAATTCAGGGATGCACGACCAAGCACTGACAACTTCCTGAGCGCCTTTGTTCTGGTGGCCATAACATGTTTATAAGGTGGTAATATGTCAGTGTTGTGCTTTCAGCTTATTGTTTCACTGCCTGCATGTCCAATAAAAAACAACGCAGCTTCAGCAAGACTTATTTAAAGTCCAACTAAAATTAGACATCCCCTTTTGTAGCAAATGTTAACTTGTTTTTCAAATGTATTGATACTTTAAAAAAAATTATAAAGGAAGACAAGCCTTGAGGAAAAATCCCAAATTCTCATTTTCATCTCAGTTGGCGGGCAGGGCGTGTTGGTGTCTGTTTGATTGACTGCAGCTGGAAGGCTGCCAGAACGTTGAGACAAAGTAAACAAACTTGTCCTGTGGTATACATGTGATTGGCAGACAGTGTTGTGTTGCTGGCGGTTTTAAAGAGTCAGGACCACACCAGCATCGAACCGGCCCAAACTGACATTTGCAGATACGTTTACAAGCTATTTAATGTGCTGCAGCTGAGCACCTAATTAGCTATCTAGCCTGTAAACTGACGTTCGCAGGGCACTTTTCCCCAGAGACGGTCTGTTTGGTGGCTTGTTCAACAGGCTGAGGTGCAGGACAAGATGTGTGTTCATGTCTGTAAGTTAGATAAGAAGGAAGGTTTAGCAGCAAAGCCAACATGGGTCCTTGTTGAAGTCTGTGGCTCTGGTATCGTGTAGCAGGATGCTGTCTGGCTCAGTGTGACGTCTCCTTGACTGCTGATGTTACTGCTTTACACAAGATTAGACAGGATATATCAAAATGAAATCATAGACAGACTGGGATGGTATTCCTTCTAATTAATGCAAAATTAGGGGGGCGCCATCAAGAAACCAAGAAATATAAAATGTATAATTCTCCCTTTAGTTTTCTGATTTTCTTCTCAAAAGAGAACACAGGACAAATGATTTACAGAGCGGATGCATGTGCTGCGATAGCTGCGACCAGCTGAAGGCACCTGCTAATGACACCTGCCACAGGGCTCTACAACAAACAATTTATGAGTTATGAAAGGCTAAGGCTAATGAATCGCGGCGAAGCAAACCACCACAAATTAAAAAGCATCTCTACGACAGACGGTTTATGAGTTTGGTCATGTTGCATGATTCCATCTAGAAGTTTTAGGCCACTCCCACTGCCACACACCCCTGTTGGCCAGTTGTCATGAATAGTAAATAAGATGTCATTTGGCTCCTGACCAAACTTTCTACAAGTCTGTGGAGTCTGGGAATCCATTGAAGTTTTGCACCTTTTTTTTTTATTACCACGCCCCTTTTAGCCAACTGGAATGAATACAAAGACACACATTCACACGCAATTCAAATTATTGTCGACCAACCGACCTGCTGGTCACAGCTTAAAAAAACATTAATTTCAATTTAGTCTCAGTTAATAACACATTTTGTGTAGATTATTACCATTATCTTAATTGTGCCTCATTATATTTGGAAAATAAACTAAGTTGCCAGTTTGTTAGGTACATTTAGCTGAAACTAATGCAGTCTAATACAACAAAGCAATAAATCCTACCTTTATGAGGGTTGTAATAATGATTTATGGTGATTTTGGCAGCTAAAGTTATATTGCTGTCTAATTGCACTGTTATATTGAAAAATGTTTCTAATAGCTTTTTAACCCGTTTATATTAATAAGTGTAGAGTAAATATTAATCACACCACTCGGTATTAGAATAAAATAAAATTCAACACAGCAAGCCTCGGCCTCCAAAAAGTCCATAAAGTTGAATTAACACCTCTCTAAAACAGTTTCAACCACAGCCGAATGTTAAAACCTTCAGTAAGATGGAACCTGCTGCAAGATTGTTGTATTAGACTGTATTGATTTTGGTTAGTTGTACCTAATAAACTGTCAAATGAGTGTATGTCTTCTGGAATTCGGTGGTTCCACTATTGTTAATTCACTTAAAAGAGTCATATCAACAGCAGCTCAACTGTGGTGCATTTGAATATTCACTGTGTAATTGTGCAGCTTACTGTGCAGTGTCACTTTGTTTTGGCTTCAGCGCCTGTAAATATTGTTTTTGCAGTAACCAATGAAAGCAGCATGGATCGACTGATCTCATTAAATGTGTCCAATGTGAGTTAACTGGTATAAAACAGAATAGGCTGTCCTGCCAGTACAAACATTCTGATACAGCATCAGACTCAGACAATGTTAACACAACTGTTTCTTCAGTGTTTTCATTCTTCTATTGGTACAAAAGTTAAGCTTGTAATTTGTTATTCATCTGAAGTGCATTCATATTTAAGTGTGGTATGCAGTGATGCGATGAGTGTCTAAGCTCATAATAATGTCAAAGCAGATTTGTGAATTGAGGAGAATAATCATTTTAAGACTTTTAAGACTAAGTTAATGGCAGGTCAGATTTCAGTGCACAAGTCAACCTACATTACACTCGATGTTCAATCTTTCAGAAATATTTTTGACTATAAAATACTAATATTCTTTATTGCATAATGAGATGATACCAGTCCGCTAATGTCTGTCATATCATCCGAAACATCCTCCATCGTTTTAACGCCAAGCAAGTATTTGGCTTCTTGCGTGCCACATTAGAGGTTGATTCTATTCACTGATAAAACTTTGTGTTCCAGGAAGTGCGATAGCAAGTAATCTATGACACACACTTTCAGTGTTTGAAGAATAAACACCGCTGTCTTTTCAAATGTCTTCTGGGAGCAATGAGAGCAACAGCACAGTACCTGAAATGTGGCCTTGAATATAAAATGCCTGGCTACTCTTCAGCCTGCACTGATCATGGTCCTTTTAATTACTTTCTCATTTGTAGGAGCCACCCAAGGTTCTGTTTATTGTAGCCCACTTCATTACTGTCATGTGGCCAACGTGGTTGCCATGGTGTGACCATTATGCCATGTCCTTTGAATTTCAATTATCTTTCAGTCTGATTTGTGCTGACGACATTACCCGGCCGCACAAATATCATTTTCTCTCATCTTGAAGAGTCAAACGCCACCCCTGAAAGTCACATCTGTTAATCATTTCTCTGCAATAGATGTCATTTGATGGCATGGGAAACAGAGTGCAGATGGGAAATCATGCTCATTTTCACATACACGAATGTTTTATGTTGCATTAGCACAGCGGTGACACAGATCACTGCTGCACACTGCTGCCCCTATGTTTTAAAAAGCACAAGTGAAAATGCCCTCTTGGATGCCCCTATGGTAAATAAAACATAATAATTGCCCTCTAGAGTGTCCGTTCAATGGACAAAAAGCGATAACGTGCCCTCTAGGGTGCCCTTCCATTGGAGAAAATGTGAGAAAGTGCCCTCTAGTGTGGTCCAGTGTCCAAGACAACATGATAAAATGCCCTCTGGGATGCCCTCCAGTGGATAAAACATGAAGAAGTGACCTGTAGAGTGGCCCAGTGTCCTAGACAACATAATAAATGGCCTTTAGAATAGCCCAGTCTCCAAGACAACACAATAAAATGCCATCTAGGGTGCCATCCAGTCAAGAAAGTGCAATAAAGTTCTCTCTAGGGTGACCTTTCAGTGGATAAAATGTGATAAAGTGTCCTATAGGGTCCCTGAGTCCACTACAGCTGCTGCACATTAAAAGTCACCCACAGGTTGCTTTTGCACAGAAATTAAACAGGAAGCCATCTTGAAAGGTGCGCCGCCACTTCAGCAAGACCCCTCAACCACTTTCCGCCAAACTGCTGCGCATAAACGCATAAATATTTACATAAGAGAGCCACTTCAAACACGTCAGGCCTCTTCGATGTTGTTCAGTATAAATAAAGCACCAGTTCATTTAGATAATGATGGAGCTCTCGCTCAATAACAATCGAGAGTAATGACACACAGCCAAGCCCCACTTAAAGAAAGAAAATATAGGCATGCTCAGTTTTCCACACTTAGGTAAGCCTTATTTCTTCAAAATAGTTGTTCTTTCATCACCCAAGTGCTAAACAATGCCTTGAGATGAGAGGCGGATTGTTTCCACTTAGTCATTATCCCTGCTAACCATTTGCAGTCCATCAGTGTATAGATTGACATTACCATCTCCCCCCTGGTCAATAGTTAGGTCTAATTCCACATCTGCTCCACACTTGACCCCTAGTCGATCCTCCCTTTCCCGATGTGTCTGACAATATTTGTGAACAGCTATGCAGCAATGTTTCATCTCGACATTGTGCAAAGTGCAAAGCAAAACAAAATTCAGACTGTGAGAGCTCGGCGCTCAATGAAACATCATGTGGAGTTTCTGTCCGCTGCTGTACGTCTTGATTGGATTTATTCATTGTCACTTGTAAGAAAGTATTGATCGGATGTAAATGATGATCTGTGGAATGTTTTCAACCCAGCAAACATGTGACAGACGGAGACAAAGAAGGCATCCTGTCGTGATGAATGGATAGGAGGCCTATCGGTGCTGTATCAGCTGCACTGTCCACACAGACAAAACATTTGCATGATTAGTTTCTATGACAAGAAAATGTACAAATACTGACATGTTCCCCAACACGTTAAGGCGATTATTTTCATGTAAACATTGTGACATAATACAGCCAAAAATGCAGGATAGGATAAGCACCAATCCAATATCATGTAATTTATTAACCTCATAACAGGACCCTGCTACTTACAATACATTAATTGTTCTATAAATTCATTAAGAAATGGTGTAAAATAACCACACCATACTTCACCTCACTTAGGCCTAATTATTTCCTTCTCTGATTTACAACTTCCGTATGAACAAAACAAAAACAACTGCCTCACATGAGGCAACACTTGAGTGCTCTGTATTACTAATTTCAGTCTCCTCCTCTGTGTTGTCTTGTCACTCTCTTCTTCTGCTTACCAGCTTAGAGGTGCATTAACCAACAACAACTGTCGCTCTCATGCCACATCCTAACTGGAAGTGACGCGAATGAGCAAACAGCCGACTGTATCAGTTGTCCTAACCTGCTCCGTGCGTCAGCAAGCAGGCTTAGCGAAGTGCCGCTATTTTTTGCGAAGTTTCATGCACTTGTTTCACCTTCAACCTATTTTATCTGATCAAAATCGATGCCGATATCCTTGACGTTTCCGTTTCCCCTCATCAAAGCAGTCTATAAGGAGGGCAAGAGACTAATTAACAAGGTTGAAAAGCTGCATATTTTATATGATAGGCAGCACCTCTCTGTAGGAATATCCTACAAAAGGAAAACAAGAAGCTGAAAGGAAAACAGGTAGCTGTTCGGAGTTACAAGTAAGTAAACTGTCCGTAAATTATACAAAAACGAGGCTGACTTAAGAAAATTACGTTATGAATAAATAACTTAAGACAGTTAACTTACTCATCTGCAGAGGAAGAAATCACAAGCATGTGACTGCTGCATTGTTCGGATTGTATCTGGACAATTTTCGGTTACAGCTGGTTGTCCAAGATTATGCGAGAATCCAGCCCTGATTTGCTGCATAGCCTGCCCTGAATATATAGCACAGATGCTAAGCTATAGCTCCCACGATATTGCCAAATCTCTACCAGTGGACCTGTCCATATGCCTGTTCTTGAACCTGAGCCAGACCATACATCAGTGATAGCAATCATATTGCATCCATACAGGGTTGTAATATACACATGTTAAAAAATAATAATAATATAAATATGCCTGTTAACACACTGGTATCGTAGCGGTATTGGCCGCTCAGTTCAGGTATCAGAATCAGCAAAGAAAAAATACTATTGAAATATCTCTATAATAGTTGGTTTGATTGCTTGAAAGAGTCATGAATGGCTATGAGGACAGCCAGCTGTCTAGTCTAACAAAAGGTTATTATACAAGAGAAATGACCATGATCAACAGTATCATGTAGCATTTATTAATAGTCCTTCCTCGTCTCCATCATTAATCGTTACACCTCATAAACTATGTTCCTTTTCATGTCTGACCCTCGGTAACATTAAAGAGATACTCCATTTAATTCACAATATGCTCATATCCACAGGCAGATGTTAAGATATAAAGCAATGTGACAGCATGTCTGCACTCTATGTGTAATCCAAGGCTCTCTGTAGTCCTTTTAATTGCCGTCCAAAATACTCATAAATATTTGATGTTGTGGAGATCCCACCAGATCTCACCGTTTCCAAGAAGAGTCTGCTAAGGTAGGAGACATCAAAGATAGTGTCAAGAAAATGTGTCAAATATGTTTCATGAAATGCTCTGAAAGGGAATATTTGAAAGTGTAAAAAGGTGGAGCCGTTTGATCTATATAGAGAAGAAAAAAAAAACAAAAAAAAACAAGCCAAATGCAGAAGAGCAGCCGTACTGTAGTGAAGTAGCCTCCCAACCCTGACCCAGGGGTGGACAGTCATATCTCATGGGGCTGGTGTCAATGCAGCCTTGTGTTCTGCCTGAGTACCAATTGATTTCTGCAATGACACATAGCCCTGCACCACCATTATGTGGCCTGAGTAATCCACTCAATTCATTAAAACTGAATCCTTCTTAATCATGCTCTCACATGAGCAGGGGCTGGCACTAAAACAGTTAATTTCACAGAGGTAATACAAAATGATGTTCTGTGATGTTCACAGCTGTGAATTCTTGTATTTCTTGTAAAATGGGCATGTTTTTTTTTTTTTGCATTGTATAATGCGTTGGACTATATATCAAGGTTTTATCACCTCTAACACTGAGTAAACCTAAGAGATGCCTTTTAGACAACACATTACCGGCGGTGAGTAACGGGAGCGACAGCTTACCGAACCTTAATTATGTTGCCTAAGTTTACACTAACATTACACAAGCGGTTTACATTGTGAAACGGACACAGTTTGGTTTAGTTTCAGCATAAAAACTACTTGGTTAGAGTGAGGTAAAGATTGTGGTTTAGGTTAAAATGTCACGTGATGGAAGTGACATCACTTGCACAACGGAAGTGACGTGAAGGACAGTTACTCAATACTTTAAATATCTCAATGTTTACTTTTCGTTTCATACAGGACTCGGAAGTCCTGTGCTCCTTGTCCTGTCATACTTAGTGTGTCCACTAGGGGGCATCGCCTAACAACAAACTGACATAACAATCGGAATAAGCTGCTTGCACTTTTGACCAACACGCATGTTTTTTTTTCCGCTGAGGAGAAGGCTCCTGTTAGATTTTAAGTCTTCAATTCTACAAAACTAATCCTTTAGTTTTCTTTACTGTTCATTATCATGTGCAACATTACTTTATTATGTTTAATATCAAGTGAATAGTATTATTAATATATTGTAGCCTATATTTTGTTCATTAGCATTATTTTTCTGTCACAATTAATATCATGTGCAATATTACTTTGCATTATTATAAAGTACAATATTACGTTTATATAATGTACTATTTCTGCATTCATTATCTGGTGCTATATAACTTTTTATTACTTTTGTACTTACCTACTATTGTTATTCTATTAGGCACTGTTTCTTTGCATTTACTCCATATATTCTTTATATTTCATTTATATTTGATGTTTTATTGTTGTTATTCTTATGTTACTGTAATTTTGGAGCAATCTGACACAAGAGTTTTCGTCAGGATTAATAAAGTTCTGTCTAATCTCATTTTATCTTATCTCTTATGATATAAATTATGTTCTATGATGTTCAAAATTGTAAAATGGCTATGCTTTTTGGGATATATATCCACGTTTTTGTCATTCATAACACTGAGTATGCCTATGAGATGCCTGTAAGATTTTAAGCCTATAAAACAGAATTAAGCGCACACCAAAATGCTGCTATCATATATAAAAATTGAAATGGTCCCTGTTTCATTAGTTCTCATTCCTTAAGGCGACTTTATCAGGTCACACAATGGAGGTTTGCCGTTAACATATAAAATGGATTCTCTCGCGCACCACTGATGTGATGATAGTGAATCAAGCAAAGCGAGGCAGAGCAATACATAGACTAGACAGCTCGAGTCACAATTCATTTTCCTGCTGCAGATACACCTTACAGTCAGTCTCTTCAATGTTACACTATTACAACAAAAGGATGAGGATGTCACATATGATAAGGCTCGTCTGGGTCCACGACCTGCAGAATAACGACAAATATACAGGCGCACCATTCACCTCGAGATATCTTTGGAGTACCAGCTAGATTAAAAGCAAACAGTATTATGATATTCCTTTTGCTGGTGGTTTGATGGCCGGAAAAGAAGAATATGCAGCTGATTATCTATCTATGAAATGTTATGAGATTGAAATAAGGTACAGCAAAAGAAGGATAAAAATAAATAAATATAAAATTCTGTACCGCTTTAAAAAAAAAAAATCTGATTTCATCAGCAGTAATGAAACCAATTTCAAGAGCTTTATGTTAAATGCATCACTGCCAACTGCTATTGCCTCAGCAGAACCACTCCAGGGCGGCGGTAGATCAAAAGACAACATACAGTAGCAGGATAATACACCAGTTAATTACCACTGGCTATTAAGAGCATAGCTAATTCTGTATATTTGACAGGGATAACAGGAGATAAAATGCACATCGACCTCTGAGTGGACCGGACAGTTGTTTTGCATCAGTTGGTTTCCTTGTTCAGCGGTGACCTTTCACTGAATCCATCCACGGATGATTGTGTTGTGATGACAAATCTTTAGAAAGAGGAAAATAACATTTAGCTGTCCTTGCAGATGCCGTTTTGTTGTCCTTCATTAGGACTGAAAAAACACGATCATCTGAACATTCAGTCCAAGGTAAAACCTTGACAAGAAGTAGATTATACTAACAAATATGAGTCACGATTTGAGTGGAAATGGCAATTTCTGCATCTAATTTCCACTGAAAAAAATCTAAAAATGACTGACGTTATTTTTGCTGGGGTTTGTGCCAAGCAAACGTGTTTCCTTACATCTGGAGAATGTGATTTGTACACCGGAGCATCTCTGTAGCACCACAATGATTCATTTATATGTTGCGACACATTTTACCTTCATCAAAAAATTGCAACTCCTGCAATTTGGACACTGCACTTGGCCATAAGGCTGCAACTAATGATCATTTCATCATTGATTAGTCTGTCAATTATTTTCTCGATTACTCAATTGGTTGTTTTGTCCATAAAATGTAAGAAAATGGGAAAAAATATTGATCAATGTCTTGTTTTGTCCACAGCACAAATATATTCATTTTAATGTCAAATAAGACAAAAGAAACCAGAAAATATTTATATTTAAGATGCCAAAATCAGAGAATTTGGACATGTTTCAATTAAAAAAAATGTCATAATGATTATTCAATTATCAAAATAGTTGGTAATTAAGTTATTAGTCAATATAAATTGATTAATCCACTTGGCCATGTCGCAGTTTCGGTAATATTGTGACAAACTGTACAGACCTAACACAAACATAAGTGCTACAAGTCAGTGCAATTTCCCACCAAACCCTTTCTCATTTTAAGCCGTCCTGTCTTGTACAAACAGTACAGCAAGATTAACATGTGACCATATTGCTAATGGTTAAACAAAATATTATAAACACATTTCCGTATGAGTGTTAAAGTACATCATTGATCTTGAATACAGTAGTTTGACAAACATGTTATATGATCACAACTGAGAAAACACCATCCACAAATGAAGAAGGTCGGTAAAAAATCTTTCCGTCAAACCTTTCAGTAATGGTAGAAACAGCAGAATTTGTCCGAGCTGTTCGTAAATGCACCTGAAAGATACTTTATTATTGTGTCTCACTCCCAGGACACCAAATACTGACATTATGGGTTGGTAAAGCATCCCGAGCACAGCAAAATAATGAGAAGTAGAGGCAGAGGGCAGAGTCTCTGCAGATAAAACCACCACCTCACACCTCTAGTGGGTCATAACTGATGATTAAAGGGATTATGTTTATATCTATACACTGTTATTTTTAGGAAAATATGGAATATTATGCCTTTAAAGGGACAGTTCACCCCAAAAATACATATTTTTCCTCTTAGATAGTTTTAGTGTGACTTGGTGAATTTTGGGAGGTATTAGTTGTAGAGATGTCTGCCTTTTGTCCAATATAATGGGATGAAATGGTGTCAAAAAAAGGAGAGAAAAGAAAAAAACTTTTATAATTATCAAAATTATTCACAGACCTTGCTTGTGAGTAGTTTCATGCGGGGACTACTTTCTACCTACCGTAGAATCTAACAGAACTACTTTCTTCCCACAAGGAAGAAAGTAGTTCCTCCATGAAACTGCTCACAGCAAGGTCTGTGGATTATCTTGAGTAACCAGGTCATGATTACAGAAGTTTTTCAATTGTATTTCTTTTGTGCTCTGAGCACCACAGGACTAGTCCAATTTAGTTCCGTTATATTGGAGAGAAGGAAGACATCTCTACGTCCGATATCTCCAAAAGTCTGCGGCTTCCACCAAAAAACAATCTAGATAGATAAATAGTCCTACAGGTCAGAAAAAAATATGTATATTTGCTTTGAGGGGGAACTCTTCCTTGTTGATCATGAAACCAGTAGCTTTACAAACAAAAAATCTTAACTCAAGCTCCAATTACAAGCTTTTTCTTTGTGTCACACTGTGACAACTGAGAAAAATCCATTCACAGAGGAAGAAGCGCTGGGGGGAAAAAAAAACAACAAAAAAAAACCAAAATCTGCCAAAGCTTACAGTATATTGTTATTCAATACAAGATGCCAAATTACAGCGTCAAAAATAACTGGCGCTCAGTCAACACCTCTCTGACACATGTCAACAGAGCTGATAATGATCAGCTTTACGAGAGTGGGACTTACTTCAAGGTGTTTTCCGCTACTGTTTAAGTAAAGCAGGCTGTATTTCTGGTATTTCAGTGAAAAAGATCCTCCTTGGGTAGAGTTTGTGCAGCGGACGAAGTGATCTAACGAAACCCTGTTTGTAACATTTCTTGTTTCATTAATTTGCAAATCCCCCCAAATTGTTATCTTTTTTTTTTTTTTTTTTCAATTACAGCACTTTAAGATTAGCTGGACAAAGCTTGTGCTTCGACAACTGCCTCCACTGCAGATCTGCTTGCAAACTGACACACGTTTAGTTTTATTTCCTATTTTTTAAAAATAATTCAAGGTTCACTAGGTCACGGTTGAGGGATCACCTTTGCCTCAGCCTTCTGAATTTTTTATGTTGAGTTTGGCAACACGCAATCTCATAAAACACTGATTGTATCTATGTGTTCTGGTAATTACTTTTCATGACATTCCCCCTCAAGAGGTAGCATACAATCTGTGCTGACCTGCCAAATTACCAGCGTAATGTCTCCCTCTCCAATTAGCACCCAAAAGATCACTGTTTAAAAATAAACCTTGAGACACAAACTGTATTTTAATACATTACACTTAACAAGAGCATTATTTCATAGTTTTATAGCTTGGAAAGGAGCTAAACATAAGAAGAAATAAGGTGAAAAATCAGATTGAAAAAGCCTGAAGGTTATTTATGTATTTTCCCCATGCAAGCATTAAAATTGTAGGTGTGTTAAAAGGTGTGTGAGTCCCTTAATTTGCTGACTACTAAATGCTAGAGGTTAATACATCAATACAGCCCCCAGTTATATGACTCATACATCATCAGTGTACCTCTCTGGTATTGACAAATTTGTTGAATGTTGGCAATAACCTTGACTTCTTTCTCTGCAAAAAGTCTCTGTATGTGCTGTAAACTCCTGAGGCAAAAGAAATAATTCACACAGGAGCTATTCACCACAAAAAAATGCAGGTATTCCGCTAATATCATCAACAAACCGACGAATTCAAAGCCACGCATGCCTCAGAAACTGCATTCACCCGGAAAAGAAGACAACAGTATCAAAATGTTTTTGGGCACCGAGGAGAAAAAGGAGAGGCAAGTTTTATAATGCATGCCTTCCTCCGTGTGATGTCTCCATGGTATAGTCAAAGCCCTGAATTTCCTCTCACGGCTCTCATTAAGGCAGTGGTGTCAGGCTCTGGCAGAGAAGAAGGACGATTTTATCAATGATTTAATTTATCATCAAAACTCCCCGTCTCTCCACGCATTTCTCTCTTATTCATTCTTCTCGCCCATCACTCTTCCCTCCAGCTTCTTCCCAAGCCTCACACACACACATACATATATATATATATATATATATATATATATGTACAGAAGCACACACACCTGCTCTTTTCCAAGACACTGCAACACAAGTAGCCTTGTCTTTTCTCTCAGTTTCTCCCCCTGACTTCAACTTGCTCTCCCTCCCAGACCAGCGGGCAGCAAAAGTCCCGAAAAGCAATGTCACCACTATTCAGGAGGCATCGCGTTCAGTGAATTAGCACCACAAAAGGACAACTGTCTCTCAAGCCTGCCCAGAACTGAGAAAGATAATAGCCTAGTTCAACAGATAAGCTCTTCCCTCTTCCTTTTAAGTCTTTCAGTCTTCCAACATGCTTAGCACACACAGAGCCTCAGCCAGGACGAATTAAGGCTTCAGTATTTGTCAGGACTGAACAGACCTTAAGATTAGTAATCTAAGATTGCCCATTCAGTCCTTTGAACCTTTTGTTTCAGAGTCTCTCGCAGGGTGAAACTGACCAAAATAAACCCCCTTTCTCCTCTTATTTATCTTCTTACCTGGTGTTGAGGCTCAAAGCTGGACAGAGGAGCAGTAAGCAAATAGCTTGGATGATTTTCATAGCTGTCTCACACTCCCGTTCCTTCTCCCTTCTCAGATGCTTTTTGCCTTTCCCCCGTGTCTCTCTCCCCGCTCTCTAGCTCTCCCACTGGCTGCCTGGGTTTTTTAGCGCACTCTCTTACACACACACACACACCCAGACACACAAGCGAGCGAGGCAGACAGATGCAACACAGTGGCTCGGCGAGAGGGAGGATCTCTGGCTTTAAATAACACAGGGACACGGACCGACTTGCTAATGGAAAGGAGCGGGTGGGGCTGAAATCAAGAGAGGGGAGATGTGGGAGTGATATGATGTCAGCGCCCGTGCAGCTTCAGCTATTGGCGAGAGCCGTTCTTGCCATTGTTTGGTGCCGGTCGCTCCTCCAACAATACATGTCTCCATTCATTTCATTCTGCCCCTTTTACTACCTGCAGTCTGATAGGTGGAGATACAGCAAAAAAACAAAAAACAAAAAAACAAAAAAAATACATTTAGCGGAAAAGAGTGGGCAGCCCGGGTCGTCACAGCAAGAAAACACAACACAGAGTCACAGAAAGCAGAGTCACAGTTCAGTTAAGGCATGACACTAATAGATTTAAAGTGTAACTACTGATGAAGCACTGTGCTTAAAACACAAAACAATGTTAGCTGGTTGCACTGTGAATGAACACTGAAAATGAAAAAGGAAAAAAATCAATTACTTCCAGCAGGCTAGGGGGAAAAAAATCCCAAACTAATTGAAATTCTAAACTGTGATGCAAATTATTAAATTTTCCTCACTCTTTTTTCCCCCTCATAGTCGTAAACGATTTTCCACTTTTCAGATAAATGTGTGCAATAATATAAAAGTAAAACAATGCATTTTTGAAATTGAGCTGTCGGGCTGCAACTAACAATTATCAGTTAATCTGTCAATCATTTTTTTTCAATTATCAATTACCTGTTTGGTCCATAAAATGTCAGAAAATGTCTAAAATGTCGATCAATGTTTCCAAAAGCCCAAGACCACGTCCTTAAACTTCTTGTTTTGTAAACAACCCAAATATATTAAATTTACTGTTATAAAAGAATGAAGAAACCAGAAAATATTCACATGTGAGAAGCTGAAATCGGAGAATTTTTCTCAAAGAAATTATTCAACACGATTAATGGATTATCGAAATAGTTGGTGATTAATTTCATGGTTGACTAATAACTGATTAGCCTGTTGGAGCTAAACAGAGAATGATTAAACTAAAATCGCTTGTTGAAAAAAACAAAGAAATAAGAATTTTAAAACGAAAAACTTAAAACTGTCATCAAAGAAAACTAAACCAAAACCAATAAACTAAAATGCAATTCTAAAAGAGTTAGGAGAGTTAGAAAGTTAAACGATGTAGAAGAAGCAGGGATATAACATGCAAGCCCTCAAATTTTGTATGGGGTCAACAAAGATGATGAAAAATATTATATGTAAGATAATTTTAGTTTACATTTGATCAATCTTGCTTTTAAAAGATTCCAAAGATAGGAAGATTGTGCGATATGGATAAAATTATCATCATCATAAAAACATTCACATAAAAACATTCTTATTACAGTGTATGTAATATACCGATATCAATATACTGTATATTGTCATATTTTATGGATTTATGGATAACATAACCAGATTGGGAAAGTCTATTTTTTGTCTAATTTAGTGAATTAAATAACTGATAATCAAGAGACTTCATCACACTGATGCAGAAATTACACTAAAATCCAATATTGCCATTACTCACTGCCAAGCGGCAACCTCTGGGGCTGAAAACTGAAGCCAACACAGAAGTGCCAAAAACTGCAGTTCCTCAAGTGGCCACTTCAGGCTTAAGCCAAAAGTGAGTCAATCCCCACAGACTCTCATATTAAAACTGCCCAAATTTAAAGCAAAAATAAACATGTTTACAGCCTGGTCCAAAACGCAGGTTTGGCCGCTTCATTCAGCCACCTGAGCTCCACCCACCCTCCACCTCTTCGCCCGACTTTTGGATTAATCGGATGTTAGGCGAGTCAGGTGCTGCCAAGATGGCGATGGCCAAATCCACCACAATGACAGTTTCAAAACGTCTTTTCAAAAAATCTATGGGTGACGTCACAGAGGTTTCGTTTACGATTTATTATACTGTCTCTGCTCACTGCTCACTTATTGGCAACCTTGCCCACAATGGCCGCAATACGTCCACAAATAACTACCACTGTACCATGGTGGACAAATTCGTTTCATCATCTGGATAAAATAAACTAGGCTGCTCGAAGCGTAGTTTTGTTTGGTATAGGCAGGGGAAAGTTTTCGGTATTATCCAGGTTAACACAGGGTCAACAGTACACTGAAATATGTGGGATGAAAAGAAGAGGTCAGCTCAGCAGTAAGAACGATAAGTAGAGATAACATGAGATGAAAAGTTGTTTTTTTTTTTAAATAAAATTTGAATTAGGTAATAAAATACATTATATAACACTATAAACGTGAAAAAAATAAAATGAGGATTTGTACAGACGTAGGAGTGTGTGGAGGAATTGCATTACGACACTATATAAGTTTCATTATGCATGACTGTAATAAACAGAGTAGGAGAAGTAGAAGTCGACAATCATAATCAAAGCCAGTTGGTTTGCCAATAAACTTCAAAAAGGAGAGGAAGAAAAAAGCTTGGCCTTGGCTATCTACGAGAGAGGTCTTCACTATTTTTTTTCCAAGTCAAGGCAAGTTATAGTTATTTCTGCATGTCAGCTATATTCAAAACACTGGAACAGCCTCTTCTGCTACTACTGTACTACTTCTCTTAGAAGGAAACAGCTGATCAGTCATGTCAGTTAAATGTTCACTAGATGTCAGATCTACTCAGAAAAGGTGCTTCCATCTCCCTTAAGCACATGAAAAAGGACGTACAAACTTTTGTGAAATTCAGGAAGTGTTTTCAAAGTTTTTTTTTTACCGTTTCCATCAACCTTTTCTCATGCGATGCTACAAAATGCGCATAAAATTACTGGGGTGGAGTGTCACGATTCTCCAAAGCCAAGATTTGATTTGACTTTTTGACTTTGAGGTCACATTTTGATTTAAACTTTTTTTTTGCACTGACTACAGACGAGAGAGTCTTGATTTTTGATGATCAAATGCCCTGACAACTGTCATTTACATTTTCAAATTCTTTTTTAAAAAGATAGAAAAAAAATGCAGCAGGTTACTGGTAAGTTACTCAGTGACGTCTTTCAAGTATTTGCCTTTCTTTTTTCTTTTCTTCTTTTTTTTTGGACATGCACTGAACGCACGCATGTAGGCAGGCTTTTAAGGTACTAAGTTTAATTTTGATCCGTTTTCAGCTCAGCTCATTTTGATCGATTTGATGGATTTAGAATTGAAATCTTGACACTTCTTAAAAATACGTTATGCACATGACTTGTGTATATGTAGCCTTATGAGCACTAGATGTCAATTATGAGAATAAAATCCATTTATTGTTGGAACAAGATGATACGGATCGTTTCTCACATATAACAGTTTGTTCATACAGAGTAAAATCTGCTGTTGTAAAGGAAGACGAACAGCTTTCATTCTTTAAGTTAACCTCACCTGGACACCTGATATAAAAACAGAAATGTGTAGTAATGAAATCATCTCACCGCCCCCCCCCCCGGCCTTACCCGCCCTGTGGATCACTTTGAAATTCAAGGTTAACCTTATGAAAGTGAGAACAGCTCAAGAACAAAATGTTGAGAATGAGAGGATGTTCAAGCGAGTCTCCAAGCCATGTAATACAGGTAGAATATTAAGCAGTCCATACAAAAAGGTGGAGGTCACACACCATAGGCATGATAAATGATTTCCATTACAGGTTTAATAGAGTTTGGAGTCCATTGTACCCCAGTCGTAGCCCATTTTCCATACTGAAAGATTTCCACCCATTTATGTATGGGGTTTAATTAGAAGTTCATGCATGGAAACCCATGGTGACCAGTTGTAATGAGTCCGCTAGACCGCAGCGAGCCTTGGTTACCGGGGAGAACGTCCTCTGCGGACCCACGTAATCTGTCTCAATCATGTCTTACACCAGCCAGAAACTTGTAGTCCCAGTGCTCTGAGCCAACCTGTTGAGCATCTTATCATAATGAAGAATAATTACCATAAAATGAGCTTGAATTGTTGATATTATGCAAGATTACATTTGGATAAATCCCCATAGCTGAGCCTGAATGTCACATCAATTGATTTGTATATTTTGTTTACGAATGCTTCATTTGAATTTTGATCATGCCTAAATGGGCTGCTTTGATTTAGACAGAGCACTGTTTAATGTGTTTTATGGATTCTACATGGGCGTAAACACATTGTTGCAGGCCTGTTCTTTTGTTTGTACAGTTGCAATGTCATTAGGAGACTTTGCATTGTATTTTTTCTGTAATTAAAGCAGTTTTGCAAACATGAAAGACTGCAGTGCTCTGTTCCAGCTGGTAGTGGAAATACTAATTCCTTTACATAACTTCTCTACAGATGTACAGATGTAAAGCAATTCTTTTCCACAATCTGAGCCACTTAGTGCAACAAGCTCAGCTGGAATACTGTGATTCTGCAAGTGCAAAATTAAAAAGGATGCTGTGGAGCTCCGTGAGCCATATTAGAAACATTATTATAAGTGCAGATTTTTCCTCTCGCGCTTCCTCCAATCATTTCTTTACTGCCTGAAAGCAAAGTCAAAGTCATAAACATCCACGGAGTGATGCAACAAAAATCTTATGCAGGCAATTTTCAACATTTTGGCTATAAAAGTATAAAGAGCTCAGCTTTTTATTCCCACTGTGGTCACTGCAGAAGAAATGATGAATGTTGGACTTCAGCAGCACAATCAGGCGGGAAGATGATCTGATAGAACGGTGTACTGTACTGTAGCATCGGTTTGCATGAGTCAGAAAGAGCCGACAGCCCTGGATGTTGCTGATTCACTGGTTTTGGAGGACGTATTTGAGTGTTAAATCATTAATTGCTTTGTATTTGTTGGTATAAAGTGTTGCAGCATCTGTGTTTTTGTGTGCGTGTGTGTTGTTGTGCTGCTGTCTTTCTGAGACCACTTTGAGTTTTAGACATTTTTTGCAAAGTGAGGACATTCTGACTGGTGCTCACTTCTTTCAAAGGGGTGTTTGAGGGATGAGGTTTTCAGGTACATGGTGTCAAATTAGAGGGATATCAGCCTTAGAGATGTCTGTCACATATGATGGAATAGGGCTGTGACAATAACGACATTACTGTAATACGATGGTCATTATCATCATCACTGCAAATTTTAATTTGAAGGGTCAATCCCATGTTGAGATCAGATAATTTATGTTTATAGGCTGTTTGTATTGCTGTCATACATAAGCCAAGAACACAACCTCTGATTGGTCGACAGACTGAACCCAAGGCATCTTGGGATTGTCAGTGAGCAGCTAACAAGATCCTAAAAACAACAGAACTGTTTTCAAGATGAAAAAAAAGGATAAATACATTAATTGTTGGATTTATCATTATGAACTTATTTTACCACATCTCCAAAAAAGACTCTGCGGTTCACGGCTGGATTAAAAAGCTTGAAAACTGAAGCAGATATGACCAGATTGTACCAGAGCAAACGCTGTAAAGGTACAATGTTAGCTTAACATTAGCCTTTCCTGCTCAGCTTACTTTGGGGATAACCTCCTTACTTTTTCAGCAGCTGGGAAACAACAGATGGGACTTTTCTTGGTCTTGTGAAGCTGCAGCTTTTACTAACTGACACACTGCGACCTGTGCTGTAAATTAACAGCCAGAGTGACAACTTACTGCCAAGTTTAAGTTTCTGCTTCACTTTGAGCAGCAGCGGCAGTCCTCATCATGCACTGCCTTATTCCTTAAAGGAGCTATGCTACGTTTATGACAGTATGCTTCAATAAAATACAGTAAAACTAAATTATTAAGGCAGCCGCAGTGATCTGCCATTCCACATGAATATGTTGCTTTGCCACGGCGGTATGAAAAACTCTATACCATCGCAGCCCTATAATGGAACTAGATGGCCCTCAGTTTGTGGTCCTCAAAGCTAGTCTTGTGATACCAGACGATCGAAGAGTTCCCCAAGGACACACCTCACCAAAAACAACACTTTCCCCCATTCTCTTAATTGGTAGGCACACAACCTCTCCATGTCACCACCCCAGTATGAAGCACCATCCTAAAGACTTTGTCTTGGTTCGGCAGTGCAGGGTCTTTTTTTAAAATTGTTTCCACCCAGTTTTAACAATGAAAGCCAAGAGATTGTCCTCAGTCTCTACTGAGCAAAGCATTTAGAGTCTGACTTGTGAGTCTCCTCAAAGCACAAAAAAAGACATTTGAAAAACTTGAAAATAAATGTCTCTTTCCAAAAGTCAAGACTCAAGATAATCCACAGCCCTTGTTGTGAGCAGTTTCAACTACTTTCTTTATGCCATGGAAAGACGCTTTGAAGACCACAAGCTGAATGTCATTTAGTTTCATTATACTCTATGGAAGACAGACGTCTCCAGAACTCAGCAACTCACACCAAAACAATCTAGATGGATAAACAGCACTACAGGTGAGAGGGAAAATATGAATCTTTGATTTTGGGGTGATGGGATTTTAGGATTTGATGCTATAGAATGCAGTATGTCCGTAAGGATTCTCAGAAGAATAAAAGTATAAATGTGTGTCTGTTTACAGGGCTTTGTGAGAAAGTCAGGAAAAGAGAGTTTGCCTACCGGCTGTCAAAGTATAGTAAGAATAGCCAGAGTCTTCGAGCCTTTGAAGCCATATATTTTTTAGCTGAATGCAGCATAAAGGGCCAAGAGTCTTTATGTTTTTGTTTTCCTTTTGAACCCTCTATTTATTCATGAAAGGTTTTTGCAGCATATTATACTATTTAACAACATCCTGTCTCACATTTTAAACATTTTGAGCACATCCACCAGTGGAGCCGACAAATAAAACCAGCAAGCGTCTGCACTGCCTTGCTGAAGAGCTTACTTTTTAGTCCACATTTCCCTCGTCCAAAAAAATCTTCTTTTTGCCTTCTGGCCACAAGTCCCTGTCTTTACAATCAGGCTACAACAGCCCCAGCAGGCAACATTTACACGCCTGCAATAACATATCCAAGGACAGCGATATTGACTGACAGTTGCTTGAGTAAATCAAGATATCCTGATTCTGAGCTAGCTAAAATAATGGCCTGTCAGCAACGTGGCTGCTCTTACTGACGACTGTTTGCTTTCTGCAAAGATGCTCCACGTTCCTCTTCTGCTGTTCCTCTGCATGAATATTAAGCTCACGAAGATAAGTTAGCAAGTACTGAAATCTCCATAGTCTATTATGTTTACAGAGGGTTTGCACTAGAAGGGGGGGAATCCAGCATTCCCTTGCATAAATTTCCATTCTCAACATCTACAGTGCCATTCAACATTTTGTGTGGAAAAGGAAAGGGAAAACAAAAAAAGAGAGAAGTCTGGCAGCAAAGCTGAAGCTTAAGGCACTTCCCTGTCAGTCGGTTCATTCTCTCTGTGCAGGAGTATGGAAATGTGGCTCCACAGAGCTGGTGCTGAAATAAGCTCAGAACATCATGTCTGGAATGTTTAGTTTGTCAACATACGTGCAGAGCAAATGAACGGAGATACTGGAAACGCCGTAATGCCACTAAACACAAATCCACACACAGCTGTTGTTGACCAGAGGACAGACATTCGTGCATACATCTGTTCAGATGAAACCAATGTATGTCACACTTCAGAAAACTGTGAGGCTATCCAATATTCAGCACAGAGCAAATATAACTTCTGTCAAACCCTTTAACAACCAACCCGAGAGGGACAGGATATTTTAAAGTTTCTATCTAAGGTTTTCAGGCGTATATGTACATTGTACCCCGTGAATAAAGAATACTGAGAGGAAGAAAAGATGGAGAACAAAGAACAAGAATTGTTTTTAAACTGCATTAATTATTGTTTTGCCACTAAAGGGCAAAAACCAACAAAATAACACAAAGATGGTTGTCTGCTCCTCACAAACTCCTAAAAAAACATATCTGGGTTTTTAACTCACGAGAAGTTTGCCTTTTTCCAGCAGCAAGTTGCTTCTTTGCATGCACAACGTTCTGCCACAATGTTTTCATTCTGTACTACTGGAGGTGCTAAAATTTGAAATTTTTAAATCCTTCCCACAGTGGCTTAAAAAAAAAAAATACTGATTAGTGGAGCTTGAAGTTTTGTGCTCTGGTGCTTAATTTAACCACATTTATGCTGTTAGATATGACACAGAACAGATGATACGGTAGAGGGAGAACCATGTGAAAATTAAAATATCTAGTTGGAAAAATCACTGCCCAAGATCTAAAGGAGTGCTGTTAAGATTTTATTCTTTTTTACATCAATTATTGGAAAAAGTATTTGACCGTTTTCTAGAAAACACTCTGTAATCCTTCAGAGACTGTTCGAGGCCATCTTTAGTAAGGCCAGGGATAGATGCAAATATTTTAAAGCCCTGGTCCCACGGGAAACCAAACCTCTAAATTTGATGGTCAAACTACTTTTCTGGTGGCCAAAATGTACACTTATGTAATAAACAATACTTAACACAACTTTTGTTAACTATGACACTTAGTAAATATGATGTGGTGTTTCATAAAGGTACTGTTTCGATGAAAAACGAGCTCGACTTCTCGGCTAGCTGAGGAAACTCACAGCACACACGACACTACATTATGCCCTTAGATGTGTCATATTCTAGTTTTTTTTTAGCTGCCATTTCATTTTTTCATCATCTTAGTAAAGGCATACTTCAGTGGCCCTGAAATATCAGCAGCTAGCTGGCTGGTTTTTGTAGAATGTTGAACTGAAAGGCACAAAGGAATCAGGATGCACTGGTGGAAAGAGTACAGAAAATCTGCACCAAAGTAGAAGTTGTGCTACCAGGGGTAGACGTTAATATTTTTGAAGCACTGTCCCTACAGGCCACCAAACCCCTAAATTTGGTGGTCAATTTGCATTTTCCCACAACTTGTGATATGGTGTTTCCTGGAGGCATTGTCGGAATATCTGGTATCCACACAGATCAGCCAGTTCTATCACCATAGCAAGAGTCTGAAAACAACTTGCACTCCCATTTTTTTGGGGCCTCTGAAACAAAATCAAGCAGAAAAAAAACATCTGCTAACAAAACTAAATGTAATATGCTACAACAACCACAACAATTTAATTATGTTGACATCCTTTAAGCCTTTTTGGAGGAACATTATCAGACATTTCCACGTCCGGCTGCTGAATCAAGAACTAAAAAGGAGGATATGGACACAAAGAGAGCAATAAATCAGGGACTGACTTTCCTCTACAAAAAGCAAAGAGTTCTGGCCTGTGGATCCCATAAATTATGTCACATGAACTCTTTCTTAACCTCCTAAAAACATGCTGAAAGAATTGACTAAGCCCACAGAGGACTCAAAGGCTGCGTTACTGAACATGTAAGGCTGATTTACAAGATAAACTGCTGGGAAAACCGCTGCCAAAGCACCTACAACATCTCCAGTTGATGTAATAATGCAGCCATTATAATACATCTTAGCTTTGAATATTTTAGTCAATAAAGCCCAAGGTTCACATAATTCTTGATAATGTGAAAATGTGGCATAAATGTGAATATTTGTGTATTGTTTTTTTTTTTACTTGAAAATCTACTGTCCTTGAGTTTGTCCAAAATTGAAGCCTTACTGGGATTCATACAGAAATATTTGCAATTTTATTACCATTAGACCCTTTGTACTGTGTCACAGGAGAAATAC
>JAJHUR010130740.1:0-17758 GCA_027495735.1 Lutjanus campechanus | reverse complement strand
GGCCAACCCTGTTTCTTCAATTGTTCTAACTTTCACAGAAAGCCATAACAGTTTAAATATTTCTCGATTAATTGTTGGTCTGTGAAGTGTCAAACAATAATCATAATCACAATTCCTTTTAAAACCTTGTGAAGTCTTCAAATCATTTGATGTGTAGGGCCAACATTTCAAAACCCAAAGATATTCATTTTACTGTTGTACAAGACAAATCTTCGCAATTGAGCTAGAATTGGAGAAATTTTGGCATTTTTGGTTTATGACTGAGCAATTAATTGATAATCAAAAGGGTTATGGGGTAATATTCTCTTGATAGACTAACTGATTAATCTACTAATTGTCCCATCTATAAGATACATGCCTGGATCAAACCTGTAGTGTTTGTTAGTCAAGCAGCTATTATTTTACAGGAAATCTACCAGGACATGGTCAAATAAAATCCCTCTGCAAACAAAACAGGACAAATAACTGTGTATTCAGACAAAAACAACATGAGAAATGCACTGCAACTTTTAAAATGCACAACAGAGTAATATTCCATCAGTGACTTAAAAGAGCTCTGCTGGACCCGAGTAAGGAGGTAAATTAAATGTTTTGCTTTGATAAGTGAGTTCCTTTTTAGGCCTTCCTTTGCAGATAAACTCAGTGGGTGTGCAGGTAGCTTTCTAACATTCTGACCACCCACACTTGCAGCGGGGTGTCCGCACAGTGCTCTAAAGTGAAGATGTGGTCGCTGACACTGCACTAGAAAATCGCCGGACTGCTACTTAATTTCCCATGGTGGTACACAAACACACACTCTGCCACTTGAGCAGGGAGGAGCTGGCAATGCAGTAATACTGACACCAGCGCTGGTGCCGCAAACAACAGACGCAGCGGGATCCTCAGTGCACCCACCACCAGACTGGTAGATCCACAAACCAGTTTATGATGGTGCTGTGAGGCTCTGAAATTAAAAGGATCCTCCACCCTCTGTCTACTGTTCTACTAAATACATGTTGCTGGATAATGATGTGTAAGGAGGTGCTAATCCATTGAAAGCAAAGTGCCCTGTACACAGCTGCAGCTTGTTGATGTGCTGCCAAAGAACAGGAAATCAATATCCATAAAATGGTACATTTGCTGCACACATAATCTCAACTTATTTTCAATTCTTCACCTTTAAAAGTCTTCACACATAAAGTAAAATGATTTTTCATCCAGTGTACTCAACCTTTGTATGAAAGTGGTACAAATAGTATCTTTTTTCTTTGTGTTTTTAAGGTGTTCTGCGCGACATGCTGCAGCCTGAAGTGCAGACTCATGTACATGGACAGGAAGGAGGCTCGTGTCTGTGTCACCTGTCATTCTGCTCTGACGACTGGTGAGCATCATGGCCAGTAAGAAGTTAGGGCAGGTTCACACCCAAAGGTCTGGTTCCTGAATTGAACTAATACCAGAATGAAACTGGCAAAACTCAAACCTTTCAGGAATTGTAAACACAAGTCATTTGGTGGAAATGACATTTGATTATTTGATTATTGATCTGGAGCTCATATCAGCAGACTTTAGAGGGCCACGCATATGAACGCTTTCTAAGACAGCGGGTATTAAATAATTTAATAATGCAGGCATTTCTAATTTCATTTGAGTCTATGTTTGTCCCCTGCCAGTCCATATTTTGATAGTAACCAATGAAATGACACATACAATGGTACCATGTGAACCACTCCAGGGTCACTGGTTGTTCAGTCCAAACCAGAGTTTGAGCCTTGCGTTCAGAACAAAGTAAACGACAAATCTTTGGTTTAACTGGACAAATCAAGGCTAGTGTGAACCTGCCCTTATTTCTTCACAACTTATTTGTTGCATCATGTATATATATGCTTTCTATACATAAATGCAACGGACGATGATGCTCCATGTAGTTAAAAACAATGCTGAAAGGTTCAACAGTCTCTCTTGACAGAAATAAGTGAAATACTGTATGTAATATGGTAATGGGGCCTAGCTACTGTATAAATAGGCCCTTTTCACAGCAGATATTTGACATGTCATTGCAGTTAACGCACAGATGTAATTGATAATATTAATTATGACTGAATTTCATTAATGTGAGCCTGCTGGCTAGCTAGAATGGCTTAGTGGGCCACTTATTGCAACAGAGCCCTCATTAAGGAAATTACTTACACCTGTGCTTGTGATGCTATAATGATTCAAAGAGTCCATTAATCTGAAGTCACAGCAGTGCGTGGAATACTATTATACTGGCTTTAAAAAGCAATAGACCTGTAAAAATATCTATATGTAACAGTCGAGTGATACTTTCACTATCAATATTTGTTAATTAAATTGTCTTTTTCCATTTTTTTAATGTAGGATATGATTATGATATGATTTTCTGCTAATTTATACCCACACTAATGATGTTTTCTGTCTCTTTCAGCTCAATCATGGGAGACACCGGCCGCTACGAGCAACCAGAGTCCGAACCCCAACAATCCAGCGGAGTACTGCTCCACCATCCCCCCTCTGCAGCAGGCTCAGGCCTCTGGGGTGCTCAGCTCCCCTCCTCCTACCGTCATGGTGCCTGTGGGAGTCCTGAAACAGCCTGGCAACGAGGGTACGACCTTTACCAAGAATAAAAATGCTCTTAGCACTTTATATTTCACCTTTTACATGACAGTTTGTCCCTACTACTTCAAAGTACTTTAAAGTAGTAGGGACTACTACTACTGATAAGGGTTGCATACAGTTTTCATTCCTGCAACTGTGGAGTGTTTCTGTGTGTGTATATTAAACCAAGACATTAAACTATAGTGTAATTTTGGTTGTTATATAACCTTTAGGGTCCCTGTCTCGGGAGCAGAGGAGGGTGTGGTTTGCTGATGGGGTCCTACCTAACGGAGACACAGCAGAGTCCCCCAAGCCTCTGACCTCCAGTCCAGCCCCCTCCCAGTCTCTGGCCATCTCAAACAAATCCTCCACGTCTGAATCCTCAGAGGTAGGCTTGGCATGAGAAACATTCACCCACAGTTAATGCTATTAGGCTAGCTTGTATGGTCATATTAGCTACTCTGCAGCTAGCTGAAGGAAGTGACAAAGAACTCTTTCTGTGGGATTCTTGGTGGTTTACTGGCTGGGTCATGGACTGCAATAAACAGGCTGTAAACAGAGTTCAAAGCAAACATTCCTTGTTTGCTTAATCAGAATTAGAAATCCCGGTGGACTCAAATGCTTAAAGGAAAATAGGTTAATGTTTGCCTCACAACAAACAGGAGAACAGCAAGTTGAATTTGGTTGTTTCTGTGGTCATGCTGTTCACTCATTGAACTTGAATGCCACATGTCAGGATGATTCATGGCCTGGTGAACAGACTGATTGTTGGAGTGTTTAAATGGCTTCATTGCATATGGCCTGATGATGCTGAGCAGACACGACTGGAGTATAAAACCAGACTTTCACGTGACACCATTGTCATACTAGCATGAACTCAGTAATGTATAGATTTAAATTAACTGCTAGAGGCTCATCGGGTTCAAGTTCACCAGTAGCAGAGGCAACATGGTGAATCATTCATATACAGGGGTTCCTACTAGGGCTGCACGATGGTAAAAAAGTCACATTACGATTATTTTGACTGAAATTATGATGATGTGATTCGAGTAATGGAAATGATCATTAAAAAAATGTAGTGATGTGACATTTGTTTTTCCTCTTTGAAAATACTGCGATTTGGTTTTGCTTCTGCCATTTGGATTTTGCATTTGCCCATATTTTGATTTTAAAATTTTCTGAATAATTGTGCAGCCCTAGTTCCTACTGCCCTTTTTTGTATTAATTGTTTAGCACCTCTTTATGTATCAAATAAAAGTTACTTAAACACAGAGTATGGAATTTCTGCCCTTTGGGGTCTCTCACATCAAAACTGTAACAGAACAGAAGATGTAGTTTGATGACATGAAGTGGTGTAGAATCATGGGAGTTGTTAAACAACCATCAAAAATGACGAAATATCCACCTGATATGACTCAGAAATGCAGAAATCATCTGCACAGATGAAGTAATACATAAAAACTTTATTCACAATATGTGTAGTCAAGTTCGCCAACTTACTGTCTCACTCTCTGACGCATCCCAAGTTTCCCCAGAAGTCCTAGCAAGTGACATCACTTTAAGTAATCTCATTTTGGTCTTGGAAATATACTATACTGTATGTATAAATAGCATAACAGAAAGCTTGCCTTAAAAAACTTGTTTGCATGGAGTTTAAAAGAAGCTCACCAGGTAGGGACAGTCAAAGAAAAGATACTATCAGTTTGTATACAGTGTTTGTGAATAATTTTCAATTGTACTGGGAACTAAAATTTAATAATTTCTGTAAATCGTACACACTCTTACACACTCTCATTTGGTTTTTGGTAAAAGAAAAAAAAAAGTGCATCAGATGTAAAAATAGCCTTTTCTTTTTTTCTTTTTAAAAAAAATATTTTTTGGACTTGTGTGCCATTATTGATAAGGACAGCTGAAGTGTCTTCCTCACCAACTCCTAAGAAAATATTTGGCCTCTTAAGCTACTAAATGCTCCATTATTGTTACCAGTTAGAAACTAACTCAACAATTCCCTGACGCTGCTGTACAACAGAGTTGGTGAGAGTGGTAAAAGTGAAACAAAACAATAAAGCTGTGGGCCGTAAAACAGTGAGCTGAAAGATGCTATAAAGCTCCATAGAGGGCCGCTGCAGAGTCAGGTCATAATTCTCTGTGGTAGTGCAGCTTTAAGGAAAAGTAGTACCAGATGGCTGGATAGTCTCTTTAAGTACAACAGTTCTGGGCATAAAAACATACTTGTTTCATAAATTATGGTATTAGAAGAAAAATACTTACAAACTTGCTGGTAATTCCTATAAATAAATGGTATGTAATTGGTTTCTTAGCCATTAGAATCACTTAAACTTGTTTGTAATTATTCTGTGTTTCTTATTATTTTGAAGAAAAACTGTTTAGATGGCACCAATTCTATATGAGCTATAGCACCTAGATATATACTTAAGATCACAGTCATGATAGTCAATTTTAACAGTAGGGATGTAACAATACCAAAAACTCACAGTACAATAATACTGCAATTAAAAAGTCCACAGTATGATATTTTTCACAATTGAGACATTTTTTTATTGTGATATTGTGATATATTGTTACATCTCTAATAAACAGATATCTGCACATGGATGCAGAATCTATAGGCAAGGGACAGGATTTTGGTATTAGAAACGTTTTGACTTCCGTTTGTAGTCCGAGTAGTATTGACCAATCATGTTTGAGTGGGCTTTGGTTACATGCAGATAAACAATCCATGTGCAGAGCAAAAGAGGTGCAACACATTGGCGGAAATGCAATATCAGAACCCATCTGCTATCGTCTGACGACGTGTTAGGTTTTTATATTTATCTGCATTCATACTTGTGAAACAATCCGGACGTGGACATCTTCCCTCAACTACAACTCCATTCTCGCATCTCAAGTTACTCATCAGACTGTAAACAATGACAGGCGCACGGAAGAGGTAATCTTGGCCCGGATATCTGTTATCCATATTCCACATATCCGCTGGATCCGCTGGCTACACTGGAAGCCCTGAAACATTGTCTAGAGGCTATATTGTTGTCAGACAATAGCTGATAGCTTTAGAGATCTCAGTCATGAAAAACCTTTTGGATACTGCCACATTTCACTGTGTCCTATAACATCTAACCCCACACCCCCGCCCTTCTTTCCACCCTCAGGCAGCCCATACCCCTGTTGCCCCAGTGGGCAGCCCCGTGGGCAGCTCCCTCAGCCTGATCCCGGAGGACGGGCTCCCTCCCATCCTCATCTCCACCGGAGTCAAAGGAGGTACGGGAGGCCACATCACAGGTGCTTGCCCTCATCCTCACCATTCTGCTGCCTTCTCATTGCTTCGTCAGCTGCTGTCTATGTGCTTGTTCAGTGTGTTTTTCACATGCTTCGTACCACGGCTCATGTTTCGATCACTCATCGCCAGCGGGGGGGGGAGGAGAGGATCTATTCATGGGGGTGCAGTGATGATATTTGACAGATATGGGAGGGTCTCTAGCAGTTAACTGATCATGTCCTTCTCTTACCTCACATGTGACTCCTTTATCATCCTCACCTCCCACCTGATTCTCACTGACATTTCCACCCCTCTCTCATCCTCGGTTCTCTCCTGTACGTTTCTCTGATTTTACCTCAACTCCTCCCTCCACCCTCTTCTCCTTCTTCTTAACTTCCACCCCAACCCACCCACAGACTATGCAGTGGAGGAGAGGCCGTCAGAGATCGTCCTCATGCAGCAGCTGGAGGAGGGAGGCCCGGACCCCCTGGTCTTCGTGCTCAACGCTAACCTGCTCGCCATGGTCAAGCTTGTCAACTGTGAGTGACACAGCCAGTCCCTTTTTCTACCATTTAAAACAGCAATGTAGGGCGTTCATATGATAGAATTCTTTGGAGAAGCAAAAATCAGTGTGTGGACCTTCTAATAAATTATTGATTTCATAATGATCTAAGAAAAAAGGAGAATACATATTTGTACTGTATGAAATTTTAATTGACCTGTTTAAGCTTTTGTCTCGTGAATTAATGAGTAACCATAACCAAACATTCTAGGGATGTAACAAAGGTTCTTTTTTACATTCAAAGCTTCTATTGAGGTTTTTAAATAAAGCTTTGAAAGTCTGTCATATTTTATGATATCACTCTAAAAAAAGAAAAAAAAACTCTTCAAATAAAATCATTAATTTGAACAAAGCTACATTGTGAATTTTGAAAATGGTCCCATCTATCACTTTCTATAAATTTGACTTTCGACTTTACGACACTGTGTTGTTATTGGAAATGTTTGGATCATACGAATCGGACAGAATCCTACACGTCCACCACTGGAATCTAATTCTACATTAATTAGAAATGTACTAATGTACATGTAATGTACTAATAATACTAATAAAATTAATGTAGCTAATCTCTATTTGTGACTGTGCAGAAATAGCCAGTTTAAACAGAATGAATAAACATGCTGAAGAAATCGAATGAATTTGAATGTCAGCATTGGGAACAAAGCTTTCAACTACTTGGCACAGCCGGAAAACATAACCAACATGTTTTTTGTATGCCACGTGGATGGGTTTTTTAAATATCCCTTTTCAGGCACAGAATACGTAACATTTCTGACTTTACCTGTCTGTTAACTTAGTTGGCTTTTTGTCATTTAGACAAAGAAGTCCTTCATGTAATTTTCTTAATGGCTTTATTGCGACATGACAGAACCAATGTGAGTATTGTGTAAAGAGCCACAATGAGAGCACAATATTTGGCATCTTGTGCCACTGTTGAGAACAGTGTTGAGTTGAAATGTATAGTGATATGAGGGAAGACATGTGTTTCCTGTTCTGCCACAGCTCGCATGAAGGATAGATTTTAACACTTCTTAATGTAGTAGTCTGTAACGGTGCATGTGGATAGATTACAAGACGTTAAATTGGAACTAATACATATTAGATCACATGCTATATGTGAAATGTTCTACTGGATATTCATCCATGCAGTTGGCAGGAATGAAAACTGAAAATATAAGGAATGAGCCAGCTTGTCTGATTTATTATTGTGGTTCTGTCAAGGTAAAATTACTTTTAAAGACTGATCTGACATGAGAAGAATTTCAACTTAAGATGAACTTCATTCACAGCGTTCTGTGGTTTATTGAAGTAGTTTTATGCTCTTGGTGCAAAGAAGATGATACTTGAGCTCTAAATTTATACAGAATTCTCATAAAAAAGTTGGAACAAGACTAGGGCTGTGAGTAATGATGATTATTATTATTCTGTGGGGGAAAAAAGCCCAAGGTGATGTCCTCAAATGTCTTGTTTTGTCCATAACCTAGAGATTCACTGTCATAGAGGACTAAAGAAACCAGAAATATTCACATTTGAGATGCTTGAATCAGAGAATTTTGACTTTTTTAATACTCAAACCAATTAATCAATTATCAAAATAGCTGCAGTTTAATTTAATAAATTGATTTAATGCTTCATCTAGGGCTGTGACATCTATAGAATGTCAGAAAATAGTGAGAAATGTCCATCCCAGTTTTTCAAAGTCCAAGGTTATGTCTTTAAATGTCTCATAGAAAAGCCGAAAGGCTGAAAACAGCATTTTCTGCCATTTTGTGTGAAAAATTACTTCAAAAATTCATCAATTATTTAAATATTTTAATAGTTTATTTCTTTTTTTACAACTTGCCTGATTGGGCAAGTGAGTTCCAGGTTTACATGCCCAACATTGTTGAACCCTGGTTTATAGCTGCGATACAACTGTACAACTGTAATTTGATCTCCTGTGTGTCTGATATGACAGATTACTTTTCTTTTCTTTCAACCCACAGATGTAAACAGGAAGTGTTGGTACGTGACGACTAAGGGCATGCACGCCGTCGGCCAGGCAGAGGTGGTCATTCTGCTTCAGTGTCTACCTGACGAAAAGACCATCCCTAAAGACATCTTCACCCACTTTGTGCAGCTCTACCAGGAGGCCCTTAGTGGTAAGAACACAACCAACAGCTCCATCAGGAGGCACACTGCGAAATTAGTCCACCTCCAACATGGGCCTCTCTTAGGGGAGATAGCAGCTCATTAGTAGTCTTGTCTGGAGGCCCACAGGTGAGTCCACCTGTCTCAGTCAGGTGCTGCCCAGTTAAAAATGAGCTAACCCTAAAGAAATGTAGTATAATGTGAGGGGAAACTGTTCCAGCTCTACTTTTTGTTCCACAGAGACAACAGGTGAACTAAGCTGTCCTCTATTTGGAAACCAGGTTACCGTCCACTGCTACTGAATTGTGTTTCTCCCTTTTTCATGAAAATGGTCCAAACATTAGCGTCCTGCTGTCAGGTCACCTCCCGCAAGGCGTGACACCTCACTCTTGCTTGTCTTGCGTTTTTAACTCCATATGCCGCAGAGTAAAAACAGCTAATATCGGATGACTTTGACGGCTTGCTCCCCTCAGGCTGTTTCCTTTTTCATATTCACACTGGAGCAGTTTCAGGCTGGTGGACGGGAGCCATATTGTGTGTGTCATTCTTGATTAACTCGCCGTCAGGCAGGTCTTGGGAAGAAGTGCTGGCTTTAGCAAGTCCCCGCCACTAAGCTTTGTCATGCCATTAGTGTTATTGCGTTATGTGGCATCTAACACCAGTGATCCCTTGTACAGATAATTAGTAACATGAACCCTTTGTGGGTAATATGAGGTTGCGGGGCAAACAGGGAAGATGCATTTTTATTTATAGCTGTATAACTTCATACAGACTAAGCAAGGCTCCTTACTCACACAGTAATCCCAGAAATACACTGAAAATTGGGAGAGATATGAAAGGCAGAGGCTTTCAGAGGATCAGAGCTCTGCTTTCTCTTTTTTCCTCTTTTACTTCTTATTCATGCTCATCTTCATCCTTGGCCTTTTCTTCCATTTCATCCTCTTCATTTTTATTCCTGTCTTATTCAAGTCATTACTTGCTTACTTTCCCTCCAAACTCGTATTATTATTAATATTATCTCCGCCATTGAATAGGTTGTTTGTGTGTGTTCATGACCAACAGGGCTGGAGCTACTGTCCACTGCTAATTTCTCATACTACCAGGGCTGTCCCCTTCTAAGAATGTTTTCAGTCAAATCAGATTTGGCCGTTCAATATGAATATTCGACGATTATTACCTTTTTCTTTTTTTCAGTTTAGTGTGCCACACTAAATTCCTCTATCAGCCTACGTGTGTTTGTTTTACCAGTAAGATTTGCGTTGTAATGCCTTTTGTCATCACCAAACTAGAGCTGGCTTCTTGGAACAGTGGAAAGACAAACCAAGACATTCTTGATGAGTTTTTATTTTGTTTCTGTTAAGTTTGAAGGAAGCTGACCAGAACAATAAAACAGCATTTTCCGGTTAAACAAAATGCATCTTACTCTTAAAAAAAGAACTGTCATGATCCTTTCCATTTTGTTGGACACTTAAAATAACAATCAGAGCCTGTCAGTGGCTAAAACAAGCACAATCTGCTGGTGAGCTCTGGTGGAGTGTCTTACAGCGTGTCTCTGCTTCCATCGTCCAGTCAGTTTTGTGGTTTGTGTTGATTTAGAGACTCTGTAAAATTTACAGCCTATTATGCTGTTTCCTTGCTCTGTGTTAAGTAACACGGCTAAAAAACAAGAGCTGAAACTTGTTTTCCATTGCATGTTGTCATGTCATGTTGTGTGCCAGCTAATAAACATATATTACCAACTACTACTACCAACTGAGCTAGACACCCCTTTGAAAAACCTATTTGATTGACTGCTAGTCTGTCCACATTTTGGCCTTTGTCGTGGCTCAAAAACAGACATCCATGCAAAGTTTTGTTTTATTTAAACTGGAGGATCTGCAGATTCATTCCAAACCTGATATGTTATCATCCATTAAAGATAGACATGATACAAGATTAATACATCCCTGTATCCTTATCTGTTATATTGCCAAAAATGTTCTTAATGAATAACAATATTTAAATTGAAGTTTGGTCTTCCATCATCATGCTGTTTATTGTTTCCTTTTTAACATGATACAGTTAGGTGAACCCAGGACACTCGGTTACAGTGACATTATACTATGCTATACAAATACACTCAGTTTAAAAGTTTGCATACATCTAGATTAGAAAACGTGCACTATAAGATACAGATATTCAAAACTTCATGTAAATTTCTGCTGGCTGTATCTGGCAGTTGTGGTGGCATTGGCAGATCTGCACTCTACTGACTGCACTCTTCTAGTATTACTCCTCTTTTTCTCCCCACATTCTCCCCCACTATCCTGCTGTGCCGTCCCCTCTCCTATTTCACCAATCCCTCCTCCACCTCCTCCTCACATCTCCTGTATCACTAACAGCCTCTCTCTTCTCTTCTTCCCCTCCTGTCCTTCCTAAAGGCAACGTGCTGAGCCACCTGAGTCACTCGTTCTTCACGCAGAGCTTCCTGGGCAGTAAGGAGCATGGTGGCTTCCTCTATATCAGCCCCTCCTTCCAGTCGCTGCAGGACCTGCTGCTGCCCAACCCGCCCTACCTCTTCGGCATCCTGATACAGAAGTGGGAAACGCCCTGGGCCAAAGTCTTCCCCATCCGCCTCATGCTGCGGCTGGGCGCAGAGTACCGATGTGAGTCAAGACCACTGGGGCTCGTACTATGTGGTAATAGTGATATGCGAGTAAGAATAATTTGATGATGTATTTTAATGTTATTTCTTATGTAAGTTCACATTTAGTTTCAGTTTTCAGTTTGATCATCTCAGATCTCAAAATTGAAGCAAAGCAGACAGACTGACTGTCATAAAAACCTACGAATCCCTCTGACCATGACCTCTGCTGACCTCTCCAGAAAAAACTCACCATCATCTAGTGGATTAAAAAAAGTCAACTGATTTTATTATTCTAGCACCAAAAACATGAATTCGCATTTATAATACTATTCATTATATAATAGAACATCGTACATTTGTACGATTTTTGTCACCCACTCCTGCCTCTCAGTCGTTGATCTACAGACTAGGACACATTTTTGTCAGTACCAAGACAGTAGGGTCACACTAGTCTACCACTGCACTCGGAGTATCTCCCTGCACACAATCCAAAAAAGGATGTATAAATATTGATCTACAGTCACAAATGGTAAAAAGTCTGTGAGAGTGATGTTGCAGTTTGTAGTCTGGCAGTGTATTATTGCACTAAACACAATAATAAATGGGCTAAACTAATAAGTTGTGCATCAGTGTTTTCTATTGGCTGACTGTGCACAACCACAAAACTTTGACCTGTCTCCTGGCTGGAGACCAAAACAGGAAATGCACGCTTGTGTTATGGGATTCAACTGAAGTGACTGGAGGCAAAAGCAAATTTTAGGAGTGGTGACCAACATGATAGAGCCTCACATTTTAGACTGATTAGCAAATTGTGTCAGATTGGCTGATTTCTTTTGTATTTCAATTAACGAAGATATGTTTCTGTCGAGCGCCGGAACCAAACATCACAGAGTTAAACTTGTTGAAAGGGGGTTTCTTATGGTAAGATAATAAAGGGATTGTTTGGACTATTTGAAGTGTGTTTGTATGAGGTACTTATCCAAAGTGTATTACATACAGTATATGTCGTTCCACACACACCCCAGTTTGGAGAAGCAGAGAGGAGTACCAGCACAGAAGCTAAGCAATGTACTGCTGTAGACATGCTCAGCAGTAAAATGTATTTTAGCCACAGAGAAAAAAAATAATATTGGTTTAAGTGTATGTTATATTTTGAATATTTTCACAGCTTTACAGCCGGAAACCGCCGTTATATAAGCAGTGGTGGAGTACTGAGAATCTGTGCTCACATACAAGTACTGTTACATTATTAAAATATCACTCAGTTACAAGGAAAAGTAGTGGTGTTAAAAAACAGCTTAAGTAAAAGTACAAAGTGCTCTTATTAGTTACTTTTTAACTGTTGATGCTTAATACATTATCCATAACAACATTCAATCAAAGGGGTTTCTGTTAATCCAGAACTTCTGTAACTCCTGTTCCAGCCTGTGCTGTTCTGTTCGGGTGTATTGATTAATGCAGTCATATGCAGCCAATGCAGTTGCTGTCCTATAATGTGTTTCAAATGAGAGAATATACAGTATTTACACAGACAATAGGCTGTAGACATTATTATTACTCTGTATCACTGGTTCCCAACTGGTCCTGACCCCCACTAGGGATCACCGAAGCTTCACAGGGAGTCATAAGATCTTCTTCATTTTAAAGGTTGTAAGAAAACTTTAAAGAAAACGTGTATAAATGTATATCTCAGCATTTCATTCAATTATGTGAAGAAAACTAAATGAAATTGTAATTTTTTAAAGTTTAGAGTGTAAATCTCACAAGATGAGGACACGATGAGGCTCTTAACACAAGATATATTGACAAATCCTTCACTGTCTGTTAAATAACCTCATCCTGCTTTAGAAAAGTGCACAGTTAAAACAACCAAAGAGCCAATAGAATAATGGCTTAGTGTCAATCAACTTTAAAATTAAATTATGATAACTTAATATTTTTTTTAAAAAGACAAATACATTCTTCCTCTTACAAATGAAGCTCAAGATTGTGGTTCTGGAAGAGAAAATCCTATTCATGTTCTGCATGGAGGATTTAGATTATAGGTCATAATGTTGTAACATTACAACATTATGACACGAGTTGTGTGATTGTTAAATGATGATTTATGCTCTCCTAGAGATCCGTATGATATTTTAAAAAAAAAGTTTTATTTGCGATGTAAGTACACAGGAGTTGCTTGTTTGCCACTACCTCCAACAGTTTAAAGACGTCTTTGCAGATTCACAGAAGTCACACAATAACAAACAATAAGGATCAAGGCAGCTGTAGATAAGCATGTCCTATGTTCTGCAAGATAAAAGAGGTTGATATTTGGCTTATATAACATTGGTGTCCTGTCAGAAAAGGCTTTCTGATGGTAAGGCAAAGCTGTGAAAATATTTTAAATATACACTTAAACTGATGTTGATTTTTTTTAAAAGATGGGGCTTTTTTAATTGTCTAAAATGTGTTTTTTATGTTTTGTCCAAAGGAGTACATGGTTTAGCTTCTGTGGTGGTACTGTTCGCTACGTCTCCAGACTGTGAGCGTGCAGACTGGCATCTACTGTAGGTAACTGACTAGCAATAAGTACCTCATATAACCCTGCTTCAAAAAAATCTGAATTATCTCTTTGAGATCCACATTGATCGAGAAAGCTTAGCATGTCAGTTGTCAGAAGAAGCCTGTGGACATCATACCAGCCTGCTCTCATATGTTTCTCACGGTGTCCCATGTGAACGAAGAAGTCTTGTGAGGGGTTTTCATCGAAGAGCCTCCTCTCCACCAAATCCCCTTTTCTCGCAGCCAGACCTGCCAGCACGGAGCGCCGCCTGGCTCCGCTAAGCCTCTTGCCTGCTTCCAGCGAACACGGATAGAATACATTAACAAAGCCACATACAGTGGAGGCTCTTAAACACAAATTGTTAGCATCACCATGAAATTAATCCGCCACACAAATAGCGTAGTTCTCTACGCTCTCACTTCTTACCTCAAGCAGTGACCAGCAGAAGGTCTGAGGAGTTTGTCGGCTTACGGATCCACGCTGAACTGCAGATGGTGACTGAGATTGTTTTTTATTGCTAATGAGAGTTTGTGGCGAGATCTTATTTCCAGCTGTTTGCTGAGATAAGGCTAAAAATAGTCTTCTAAGGAGCTTTAGTTGCTGGAGAAAAAAGCAGCCTTATTTTTCACTTGTGGATTAGGAGCGTTCCTCCTAACTGCAGGCACAGTTTACTGTATTTGATGTGTTTGTGGGGTCTCTTGTTCATCCCATTTGCATTTATGAGTGAAGAGGATAGAAAACACTAGAAACACAAGTTGTGCAGTTAATTAAAAAAAAACCTGGAAACACCTTAGCTGAGAAATAAAAATAGTATCAGAACCGATAAAAGGAATAGTTTGGATTATTTGAAGCTTATGAGTGTATGAGGTACTGAACCATAGTCGGTGTTCAGCATGCCCCCAGTTTGGACAGCCTTTACTGCTGGAAAACCACTTTTATATAAGCCAAATATTGCTTGCTCGCTCTCTCTCTCTCTCTTGCTTCGATTTGTTAATTTGTTTGTGTTACTGGGTGACTCTGGTGCTTTAAAAGGTTTGTTTGTATTATTGTGTGACTTTGGTGAACCCAAGCTAAGAAAAAAATCATGGGAGTGGAAGAGCAGCAACTTCCATGTTCTGTGATTTTCACCAGTGGAGTCTGGTTGAGTATAAAGAGTGATATTTGGCTCCTATAATTCAGATTTCTCATCAGGAATGGCTGTCTGATGGCAAGGTAAAGCAGCGAAAACATGTTAGGTGGCTAAAACACTTATTGCTGACTGCTGACCCTGTCCACCTCAGTGCTTTCATTAGCTTCTGAGCTGGTACTATTTTCTGCTTCCTCAATCTGGGGATGTGACACCTGCCATCTACTGTAGGTAATACACTGACTACAGATAAGTTCTTCATAAAACCCCCACTTTAAATCATCCAAACTATCCCTTGAAATACATGAATAAATCAAACGAGGAATGTTTTAACAGCACCAAAGACCATAAAAATCCACATCTGTGAACACATTTCTGTAATCTTTTAGACCTGAGTCTAAAGCCACAATGTTAAAAAATATTTCCAAACTCGCATCATATCGTTGAGGAACTCAACACATTTCCATGACAACCAAATGAGACACTTGATGACTGAAAAAAAATAAGCAGCCTTGGCATTAAAAATTACAGGGAACAATAAGGACACATTTCTGTTGTTGATTCAATTAGTGACTAAATCTGATTTTGTTTTGCAGTTTATCCGTGTCCGCTGTTCAGTGTTCGGTTCAGAAAACCGCTTTTTGGAGAGACCGGTCACACAATCATGAATCTGCTTGCAGTGAGTGCTTTGTTGGTCTCTTCCTGTGCTTGTGTTATTATTTATTTCCAAGGTTGCAGATCTCTGTAACACATTCTTTGTCAAACAAGGATGTAATTCACTGTTACCACGTGTCCTTCTTAGACTGCATAGATTTTTTTTTTTTATTCTTTAACTATTGGTTATTCTGTAAGACTGTTCATTTTACTTAAATTGAATTTTTAAAAAGTTTTCCCATTCTCATCCTTTTTCTGTCCCTATCATAGGACTTTCGTAACTACCAGTACACGCTACCTGTGGTGAAAGGTCTGGTTGTGGACATGGAGGTGAGGAAGACGAGCATTAAGATCCCCAGTAATCGTTACAGTGAGGTGAGTGTCATCACACACCAGTTTAAAATAAGGTGTCACACCTGTAGTTCAATTCATTTTAAGTGCTAGAAACATGAAGTTATATGGGCTGTAAGCAACTGTAATTCTGCATCATGACTGACACCCACAGAAGATAAATGTAAAAACTCAATTAAATGACTAATATGGATTTACATTCACTTTCTATATGATTTTTGCATTAATATAACAAAGTACCTTGATTTGCTAAGTTATTAAACTCACTGGATTATAACAGACACCCCTATGTGGTTATTCTCCATACAAACCTACTTATCTAATGGCTCTAATATGCCATCGTAAAAATCACATATATACCATCAGAAAAAAGTCCTGTTGTTGGCCTGCTTTGTTTTCACATTACAAACAAACAGCACAAGAGTCCAACTGGAAGTGCCGTGAAATCCACCTTTCACATGCTCTCAGTCTGGTTGTTTAGTTTGATTGACACCAACCTAAACGATCCAAACCAAACAGGCAAACACATCAGAGTTTGTTTGAACCACAACAAACTTGTTTGACAAAAGCACCCAAAACCTACAAAATCTTCCAATTTAAACATTAAGAAATAAAAACAAACAGATTCTAGACATGCAGAGAAAACAGAGCCGTGTCTCATACTATATGTTGCACATTTGAACCGCGCCCCCAGGATCATATATACATCATTTGTGCACCAGAGTAATGACATCAGTGGAGGAGGCTCCTATTAAACTGCCTCAGCATCAACACACACATGTTCACTCTGTGTAGGTGATGTGTGACAAACTCTCCAGGGTCCCTGCAGCTGAACATTAGGCGTGGGCTTGTTATAACGCTGCTGCTGCCTCGAGGGTGTGAATGAATGTCCAAGCAGAAGAAGTGATACGTACGAAGTGCCATTTGGCCGACAAAGAAAGCCACGATGGAGAGAGTGATGCCGGTTGTAGCGTTTGGCTGCTGATGCAGTAACAGATGGGAACCCAGTAATGTGAAGTGGGGAGCGTTTCTCAACAGCTTGCAGGCAAGCCTTTAGCGCAGCAAGTGGTTAAAGCCCTCCAGATTTTCAGTTTTATTTCTGATTTGCAAAGGACTGCTTCAAAGAGACGCAGAGGCAGGGGATTTAGCAGAATTAATATGTGGGATCTCTCAACTATTGATATCCACCCATGTCAGTGTCTTTTTCCACAATCTGTCATCTCAGCGCCATCCCGAAGACTCGAGGACTTTACCCACAAGCCCACTGCAATTAGGCTTAACCAGGCAGTCCCTGTTAAGCCCATTTTCCTCAGCACACACACCCAAAGGGCAGCTTAATTAGACATGGATATTATGTGTCCTTGCAGTTGATGAAGGCCATGAACAAATCCAACGAACATGTGCTGGCCATGGGGGCGTGTTTCAACGACCGGGCTGACTCCCACCTGGTGTGCGTCCAAAACGATGACGGGAACTACCAGACTCAGGCCATCAGCATCCATCACCAGCCTCGCAAAGGTGCTGACACAAGACACAGATTGATCAGACTTCCTTTATCTCTCCCTCTGTCTGGTTTTCATGTCCGGAGAGCTCTGTTTGTCTGAAAAGCCTCCTCCTGACTGTCTGTTATTATTTCTCTTATCCTCTCTGTTTGCCTGAAAATAATTTGACGGTCAGTCAGTGGTCAACTCATGAAGCTGAACTTATTATTTTTCCTCTTTTCTCTGTGTGTTTTCTACAGTAACTGGAGCCTGCTTCTTTGTGTTCAGTGGAGCTTTGAAAGCCTCGTCGGGCTTCTTAGCCAAGACCAGCATCGTGGAAGGTGAGAACTGGGACAACAAACTACATGTTGGCTGTAAAAATACTGAAATATCGAGTATATTTGCATGAAGCTT
>JAJHUR010130739.1:0-14085 GCA_027495735.1 Lutjanus campechanus | reverse complement strand
AGAGTCAGATCAGTCAATACAATGTTACTCAACTTCAAGGCTGCTGTCTGAAAGACATTTATCAATGAACTTATATTGCAGGGGGGAAAAACTTTAAAGGGGTTTAAAGGGATAGGTTGAGGTTTGAGGTTGTATGGATGAGAGCAACCCCACTGCTGCCCCTTTTTGGATTTTTGGATGAAAGCAGCCCCTCTAATTTGAATGGCAGTAAATACAAATTACAAGTTCTTTCTCTGATTCACTTTGATCTACAGGGATGTGATGTATGCCTGCTCTCAGCCATGAGGTACGCCCCCAAGTTGCCCCAGAAGTGCCAGTGCAGGAAGCAAAGCAATGTACTGCAGAATATTTCTATTGCTTTACCTTGCCATCAGACAGCCATTTCCATTGGGAAACAATTGTTAAATAAGCCAAATATCGCTCTCTGTTCCATCCAAAGTCCATGGCTGAAATCAATCATTTACCTCGCACAACATGGGTGTTTCTGGTCTAACTCTGCTTCGATCTGTTAATTTTTTTTTGGGTTATTGTGTGACTTCGGTGTTTAAAAAGGATTTCTCAAAGTCACATATAAACACAAACAAACTAACCAGTCGAGGCAGTGATAGACCAGCAACTCCCATGTTCTGTGAGGCAAAATCACTGATTTTACCCATGGCGTTTGGTTGGTTTGGAGAGAGGCCGTCTGATGTTTAAGTGATGAAAGCGTACACTTAAAGTGAAACAGATTTTTTGTAGTAGGCCTTTTTTTTTAGGTGGCTAAAATACCTTTGGATGCTGACCCTGTCCACAGCTCTACATAGCTGGTATTCCTCTGCTTGGATGAACTATGGATAATTACCTCATACGACCCCACTTCAAAAATCTGAGCTATCCCTTTGATGATCGTGATAACATACCGTCAACTTAGAAAAAGAAATCTGCTTAAAATTTGAAATATTCAGAGGTCTCGGGAGGTTTTTCTGACCATGCAGGGCTGTTAGTGAGCAGCAGGGTGGAACATTTTGATACCTACCACACGCAGGTGAAGAGGAGAAGAAGAAACTCTCAGGGGTTGTCAGACTAGCACTTCTATCAGGCTAGTTCACAGCTGCAGTTTTGCATATTTCTACACTTTTAGGAAAGTTTTTTTGGAAGTGAATCTGTGTTGCAGTTTGGAGGTATTTGGTGCAGTGTAAACTTAGTGTCCATCGCAAAACACATCTTGACAAAACATTAAGTAGAAGGCTGTTCTTTGAAAGTTTCTTTACTGAAGTAAAAGTACAAATACCAGGCTGTAAAAAATACTCCACTACAAGCAGGAGTCCTTACTTGAGTAAAAGTATTATCTGCAAAATGTCCATATGAAAAGTAAATGTGCTCAATGTGCAGTAAAACTCTCCCTGGTGCCATTATATATGATGTTTGTTATTAATATTACTGCTGCATTAATATGTATGCTGTATCTTACTGCTGTAGATGTTCAGGGTTAAGCTCATTTTAACTACTTTATACACTGTTTTGTAGTTTAATCCGCATCAATGCATCATATACGATACACGTGTGTTTGTAGTGTGTCTGTCCTTCGTGAATCTCTAAAAATTCAACTTTTTATGAGCTGGATGGTTGTGTCAGCAAATCTTGTGAATAAGACACAAGAGACTACCAACAGTCAGCAACATTTTTTTGAACAATGACCAAGATCGCAGCCAAAAAACTCTTTTCCAACCCGACTTTTCCTAAACTTAGCCATGCTATTTTCGTACCTAGACCTAACCAAATGTCAACTATAATGATGAATAACATGTTTTGTTGTTTAGTTCTGAGGACTTTTTGGTGAAGAAGCTACCCGAATCTGATCATTTTCATAGCTTGTTGTGTGCCTTCAGTGTCGTTGATTTAAAAACTGTACAATAAATTGAGTTTTAAATTTCTCGTTTGCACCTGACGTACATTACAAAACATTTAGTTTGACCCACTTTCACTTTTTCCTTCACATCTTCTTACAGTAAGATTTGCAATCATGCAGATCACACACTGACAGACATTTTTTTGTCTTATGACAAAGGCCTTAGAGTCACCTTTCTTGGGACAATATCTCACATTATTTTCATTTTGACATTGGACCGCATGATACACACTTGAACAGGAGCACGTCAAGCATATTTGAACATGATCAACATGCTCCAGGCGTGTCCAGACAACTCCCAGAGGAGGTTGTGATTGTAAAAGCAGCAGGGCACCGTACCTTTTCACAGCAGGATGCAGACCTGTGAATTCTGACATATTGTGTGGAGCTCGTCTGGACTTGGTCCCATTGCATAGTGTGCACTTGGCTTCAGCTCTCGTCTCTCCGTGTGAAAGTCAGAAAACAGATAAACAAAGACAGAATTACATCAGACCTAATTTTTCTTTAACATTTGTTTGGCTTTGGTTAGTTTCACATATTGTTAGGCTGATTACATTTTTTATTCCTATGCAGATAAATCTGTGGGTACTCCCTAATTTATAAGGCCATCCTTTAACAGCTTCTGTTACATCTGTCCTCATATTTACACCACCAATGTCAAACTGCAGCCTGCGCTCTCAGGGCTCCCTGCTCGTGTCTTTACCAAGGGTACATACAGAGCTCGGTGAAAGGGCTTTTATGTGGGCAGCTCCATCTGTTTGGACAGAACTACAAACAAATTTAAATTATTTTAAACTCAAAGTCACAGACATTTTAAGGAGTGAAGCGGGGAAAGTGTAAATGTTTTAATTTTTGTTCATGCCGTTTTCGCCTCTTTTCCTCACTCTTTTTCTTACTGTAAATGTTGAGTCTGTGTTAGAGTGACAAAATCATGCTGCCATTTTGTCCAGATTTTTCTATTTTTTCCTTCGTTATGATCTCTGTGCACCATCATGCTTAAATGAATGTCAAATTAAATGTGAAATGTATAGAAAGGCCGTGTTTGTCGTTATATTTGAGATACGGTTCTACAGAAGAAAAAGAGAGAGCAACAAGATGACATAGTTACAAAAACAGTTGAAGTTCAAACTGTGAAAAACAATGTAGAAAACACAATGGAAATATAAATTTCATGGATTAATGTGAGAAAGGTTACATCAGATCTGTGTGGAGCAATCATGGACGTATCAAAGAGCCATGGGAGCGATGAAGAGACTGTGGGAGCGGAAACAGCTGATTAGTCAGGGGAGTTGTCATATTAGTCATGTTTGCTACGTCCAAACTTATTTGGAAAAAGTGTTTCCATTTCCCATGAAGCATATTAACTCTTTCACAAAGGCAAAACCCCTCCTCAAGTGAGTCTAAAAACTCTAACCTTTAAAATGTGCACAAAAATACGTTGATGGAAACACATCTAATGGAATCAAGACAACATCACAACAAGACAATTCAGTCGTACAAAGCTGTCATCACACACACACACATTAAAATAGTCACAAATATTATTTATAATGTCTATAAGAGGAATGCATATGTCTTACTGCAGGTTATTTTGCAGTTTATTCCAGTAGTAAGGTGCATAGTAGCACAGTTGAGAGTTGGTATGAACTTTAAAAGCCAGACTATCCTGTGATGTGGTGCCATGGCTGTTAGCTTTGAACTCAACTAAGGATGTCAGACACCTACGCAACTTAGATAGCATAGCCTTATGAATAAAAAGACATGCCTTCTGGATGTCAGTAATGACCATCAAACGTAAAGTCTCTATTTCTAAAATGTATCTTATCCTGTTTTTTTTCCTTAGAATTTAATGGGATGAAACAAGAAAGTTCACAGTATCTACTTTGATAATATTGTTCATGTGGACATTTCTCTTCAGATACTGTTTTGCCTCAGACATAAAATATTAAATGTTCAAACATTTCAGTGGGAGAGTTACTACTGTCTGTTTATCTTCAGGTGGTCCCTGGAGGTCAGCAAATAATCTTTTACGCGAATTCAAGCATGTAGGAGAACCTATGGTGGCTGCAAAACTCACGCAAAACATGAAAGAGACACTGTTAGGTTTGTCCCCTCTGGGATACTGTAGAAACTACAGCTGCCCATGACTTAAGTTTTTCCCAGTTGACTAATAGTTGTAGTTGAGGCTAATAGTCAACTGGTCGATACACGTTTTATGATATTAATTATCATTTGAATATATATTTTTGGGAAACTTGTTCAATTCTACCAGCTAAAGTTGTAATGATTCTGAATGTGTTGGTACAACCAGCAAGAAGACTTAACATTTTGTTAATTTATTCAAACACAGTATAACCTCACACAAGTCTAGTTGTTCAGAACGCAGGAATAAATAACTTCCAAGTTCACATAAACAAATACTTGCAGACTTATCAGCACGATGGATGATGTATATTTACAGAATAACTCACCACAAACTTGCTTCTCAGTGGCTTCTTGACCCGTCCCCACATGAATTCGCCATGTCCTCATTGTCCCCGGAGTCAGAGTCCTACATCTGTATTTCCAAACCAGCGTCCGTTGCCCTCAGAAGCTGTGTCCCAGCCTAATAGGACCCCTAAGCCGTGTCCTCTGCGGATATAAACGGCTCATTCTAAGGTAATCAAAACAAAACGATTCTTATTTTCTGGTGATTGCACACTAATGAAAACATACTAATGATTATTATATTTCATTTCTGCTTTCATTCCCTGTAAATCTTACACACCGTACCTTTAATGAGCTAAAAAATCCAGAATAAATCAACTGTGTGAATTCATACTGTATTTGTGGTTATACTCCCACATTCATACATTTATTTCTACCTGCACATTTTCACATTATCTTCAACTCGCCCTCCTCACACTCACACAAACGCACGACTGCACATCAAAGTGAATGTAAGCAGATAACACCTGCGGTGTCATCGTCTTGCCCTGCATCCACAGTGCTCACTGACCCAGGGGAGGACTGTGGTATTTGATTATTCTGCTTCTTGATTGATGTATTGTACACCACTGTGGTTTGCATGCATATTGAAGCATGCATCCCCATTGATCTATCGATGCATGGGATTGTGTAATGAATATGTAAAACTGCAGCGCACCGCTGCACGTCCGAGCGATTGGCTATCGATGAGATCATCATCGAGTCACAGGTGTTCGGTATCTGCTGTCCAGTCAGGACACTGGAGGCTTGTAAATGAGATGTAATCAGTACATCAGTACTAACACTCCTGTATCCGTGCCAGCTGAAAAACACCCCATCTTGCTACCCCCAAATCTCTCGCCCCTCCTCGTTGCCCCTGCCAGAGTCCCTCCCCTCCTTTTCCGTCTCTCTATCTGCTCATTAGTGCTGGGTTGGGAACAAAGAGCCATCTGGGCACGGCTACCTGCCAGCTCAGGTGGGCCTTTACACAGAAAAGACAGCTTCTCTTCAACATCTGTCTGCCAGGATCAAAGACATTTCTGTTTACCCCCTTAAACCCCCCCCCCACACACACACACACACACACTTTCTCTCCTTCCTCTCTTCCTCCACCTCTCACTCTCTCCTTTCTGCTACCAAAACTTCCCATACATTAAATAGGAATCAGACTAAATGCAGCACCCTCCTCCCCCTTCATGTCTCTCTCCGCCTCTTTGTCACTTCCCAGCTCTTCTCTTCACCCTCAGGGTGTCATACACTCTCCCAGACTGCTTTGTTTTCTGTTTTCAGCTTTTTTAGATAATTGTTTCCCTGTATGTATAATGAGGCAGACATGATTTTTTGGAATTCCTCTGTGCTTTGCATCTCAGCAGTCACTTGACAAATATATCTTCTTCTTTTTTTCAATAATTATCTTCTCCTCTTATAGCCTTAGGTTTTAGACCCAAGCACATAGAGGAGAAACAATTTCTTCTGTAAGACTTTAAAATGATACTACCCTTAAGTATACCATATACCATATCATAACTCTGCCATTACATTGTCACAACTGTGTCATGAACATGAGGGAATCTCTATGAATGTTTATGGCTGTTGTCATTTGGTGTCTTTCGGTCAACTGTGTCATTTTTAGATTTTTAAAAAACTGTTTCGTTTTATGTTTTAACATTACATTAAACTGTAATATGTGGCTGGTTCTGACACAGGCTGTCATGAGACTATGACCTCAACTAAAGTGGTACCATTTTGACTTGACATAAAAGTGTACTTGTTGCTAAAGTATGGCTAACTGCTGTCTGCTGCTATCTGTAGCCGGCCTCAGCTAATTAGCTCTGTTAGCCGTGGAGCTAGCCACCGAATTAGCTGGCTCAGCCCCGGAGTGCCAGCATCAGTAGCGTTACACTTTATTTTACAGCACACAATAAGACCTAAGAAGCTGTACTTTGTATCAAATTAGACATAAATTAAAAATAATACATTTTATTAGATAGTTAACACACACAACTTTACCCTAATCCCAAGTTGTGTGTGTTTACTGTCTAATAAAATATATTGTTTCAGTTTTTTTGTCTACTTTGATACATATTACAGCTTCTTAGGGTAATGTGTTTTTTTACTGTCTAATAAAGAACATTTTATTTCTAGTTTTTGTCTAATTTGATACAAATTACAGCTTGTTATGTCTTATTAGTTTGCTATAAAGTAAAGTGGGATGTTAGTTACTCATTAGTAAGATTAATTAGCAGTAAGCAGTGTGTGGATCTTGCCAAATAGTGAGCCCACATCGATGTATGAACACTATGTTTATAAATGTTAATGAATGACTGAAGCATTACACCATTATAGAAATCATAAGGCAGTCTCATTGTAAAATGCTACCTTCGACTCTTCGACGCATAGAAACTTACATCAGCAGCTAAAAGTAGCGCTGGTATTTTTTATGGCTGTTTGTCCAAGGTATCACGGTGTCCACTAAGATCGATAAACATGCTGAGCTATATGTGCAGACAGTAAAAAAGGGTCAGCCAGATTTACAGCTTGTAATCAGATGCAGATGGGTCCCCAGTCCCTCGGTGAGGGCGCCTTATATCATTGAAAGTATTGATATATTCTTTTTGCGCCATCCACTTTTCAGAGAAATGATGCCGGCTTCTGTTGCCGTAGGTAACCCCCCTTTCCTTTCCGTGCGTGGTTATGAGATGGTGTATTCAGCTGCTCTGGCCCTGTAGATACAGGGGATCAGGGGGAGTGTTATCCTTTAAGCCAGGTGCTGCTGTTCAACACAGCCGGTTCCTGCTGACTGAAACACTTTCCCGCATGCTTCTGTCTGCTTGTCTGACTGTGCTCTCGCAGGCTCAACCTGTGTGTGTGAAGAGGTTACTCAGGCCTGAGCTGTGAGTGTGTACAGTAGGAATGTGACGAGAGTGTCGGAGTGGAGACATTTTCTGGAAGCCTCTTCGATGTAACGCCGGCGCGGCTGTATTTCTGTCGTTGTTTCAAGCCCTTTGCTCAGAGCTAATAAAGATTGATTAGTCTTCCGTTCAAGATCAATGGGGACGCTATTTTGGTTATGCTTGTTTGCCAGGATGCATTCTGATCAATGGCAAAGCTATTTTTTGTGTCGAGGGCAGGGCCCGGTCTACTTCAGGCAGGATGGGAGAAAAAAGCTTGTCTGATGGAGCGTTCAAGGCCACAGAAAGCTGCAGCAGCTCGGCTGATCTCCTCCCTCCCCCCCAATACACTCCTATCCTGAAAGTGTTGATAGTGAATTAATTTTGAGAGATTTCGCATGCTCTATGTCACACACATTACCAGCAGGAACAATTACATCACTGTCAGATTACAACGTGCCACCCGCTGTGCTGCCAGTTTATAAAAACTCTTCCAGGAAACCTAGCTAAAGTGTGACACGCGCCCCCTTTTTTCTCTCTCTGCTCTTTCTTCAATCTTTCTTCTACCCCTGACTTGGAGGTGGAGGAGGGGGGATGGGGGTCATTGTCCATTTTTCTCCAGCATCATGTTCAGCAGGAGACAGCCAACTGGAGCGTAAAACAAGCCTGTAGTCTGCAGGTAGCCACCGGCTGAGCTCACCTGCCGCTAAATTCACTCTGACAGGTGAGATCACAGCCTCGTGGCGGGGTACAGCGCCCAACAGAGAGGCGAGAAGCATGTGGGTGTAGCAAGTCAGCCTCGTAGGAGCACGAGGAGCATTGCAGCTCGTCCGAACAAGATGGTTAATAGTGAAACATCTCATGGGTTACAAGTCTGGCCTGACTGTAGTCCTTCTGTCGGTTAGAAATGATCACGTCTGACCAGGACGTTCAGCTGGACAGGCAGGAAGTTGTGGGTCAGATAGTCACTGGAGTCACTTTGAAAGAGGCGTTAATTTATTTTTAATAAAAAGATAATGACTTTCATTAAAGGTATACCCTCATCACACAAGCTTGAAACATACCACGGAAGAAGTGGGAGTCGTGTAATGAGTTTTCATCCCATCGTCTGGGTGAATACTTGATTCTGATTGGCTGCTGGGTGCATTAATTCCCGATAATGGGAACCTACTAAGTGGTTCCAGTGAAGCTGTCTGTTCACTGTTCTAAATTAATGCACTGGAATGAGTAACCATAGCAACAAAGCCTCTATTATCGCAGCATGTTAACAAACTGACATCTTATACCAACAATGAGTGACATCAGCATTTCTTTCAAGATACTTGGAGAGTACAGTCATATTTTCACATTATTATTACCTACAATACAAGTTTTGCACCTGTGATGTCATTAGTCCCGTGCAAATTGTCATCTCTGTGATCTGCAGCTGTAATTTTTATTTTTACATCTGTTGTCTGTATGAAATTTAATCGCATCTCATAATATGTTGAACAACAGTCCACAGCTGTGTTGTGAGATTGGCTATATTAAAGTTTAAAGTGAGTGATGATGACAGAGAGGGTTAGCCGCAAATGTGCAATTATGCTTGTGACACATGCAGTGGGCAAAACAACTCTAATTTATATTATTATTATTGTGGCCGCTGAAGAATGGACACTCCACTGACATCATATTAGGGAGATAATACTGGTAAATTCCAGTAAAAGACAGATTTTGCTCATCCAGTGCAAATGCAAATGAAACACAGGCACAGGAGAGTAATTTGTAAATCACATGAGGTCTTGTAATTCTAGTCCCACGTAAATGGGGCTTATGACAACTGATTACTGGGGTGCAGCAAAAGAAAGATAAATTGAAAAGTAAAGGGAAACATGGCACAAAGACTTAGCACCCGGAGAATAAGTGTAAGTAAGTAAATTATGTCTCTGATTTGGTCTGAACTTATTCATACTTGCATCAAATAAGTGATCACCTCAAATACCTTTTGCTATTCAATTTGCTACTTCAGGCTGTGGCTAGTACTGCTCTGATTAACACTGACAGTGGCCGATGGTACACATGGTCCATCATTTGTTCATGAAAATCTTATTATATTGACTTGGGGACAGTGACATGTCTGGGTAGCCACCTAGTCTACCTAGCTTTCTGGTTAGTAGAGCCAAAGGCTTCAATGAGCTTAGTGGACTAGAAATATCTCCCATTATCAGAGGGGTGTAGTGTGTTTGTTTAAGTATCAGAGCACACGTATGACACATGCACGCATGCACATGCATGCTTAAATTGTGGCTCATTTTGGGTCATTAGTCAACTGACCAAACAATCAAATGTTAGACTGTCTTTAAGAATAGCTTCATCATGTTGAGAATATTATACCACTGTCAGTCCACATGAGCACTCTGTCTCTCTACTGCAGCTGCAAGTTTGCATCATAATTTTCTCATCGAAAAGACAACAACTGGAAAAAGACACCTCACACTGTAACAACGGTGCTCTTTCTGATTGGGGTCATATGAGTTAGTGATGATTTGATCTTCAAGCCCTTAAAAAACTGGACTGTGAATATTCTGTTTCCTTAGTTGGAGAAACAAATGTGACGGAGCATCTCCGGTGCGCACTGGCAGCAGTAAACTTAAGCTCGTTGCCAAGTCATATCTAAATTTCAGCCTTTTTACTGGAGTAGTGAACGTTTTCCATTGCATAACAACCTTATGGGATGGTAATGATTGCTCCAGGTACTAGTCAACCCCTCAGGTGTTACCAAGGAAACAGAGTTATTGCTTGTTAAAACCCTTAGATTTTGATTGAAAATGTATGTTAATGGTTGTAATAAAAAATAAATTAATTAATTAAATAAAAGAGGTGGAAACCGAGTATGTTGACTGTCTTGTAAGGGGTCCTTGGCGAAGAAAAAAATGGACAACTTCTGTGGGACAGTATGCCATTTAGAGTTTAATACATGTACACATTAAAATTATGAAAGTAGCCTGCATGTTTTAGAGTCAGATCCACATTCCTGTTTTAACTGATGTCCCTCTGCAAATAAAAAACAAGACATCACACATGAGGTACAAGCTGTTTTTGAGTGTAAATATGATTTTGTCGGTTTAATTTGTACAGAAGGGATCTTTAATCTTTCATAACCCAGGGGAAGCTGAGGCCTTCTGGTCCTAACAAGATAGGAATTAAGGGTACTCTAAAAATAGACGGGATTTTAGGGTCATAGCTAACATTTGTTTGCCAGCAGGAGCCCTACAGTGCAGTGACCAAGTTTCAGCTCATCAACTGAGCAGAAGAGTCACAGCATCTCCCATCCTAGTTTTATCATCCCTGTGCTCTGTCCCCAGTGATGGTTGAGTGTTTTTATGTTTTTTTTTTTCAGGAGAGATGACTGAAATGAAATAGGAGTTAAGTTGAAAATGGCTTCCCTTTAAACTTTGCAGGGGAAAAACTATAGCAGAACACCAGTGTGTGTGTGTGTTTGTGTGTGGTTTGTCACGTCTTGTGTCGCCGGAGTGTTTTTATTTGTTTCACTCAGGTGCAAAACACACCACAGGGAAACACTCCCCCACATGCACACACGCACACACACACACACACACACACACACACACACACACACACACACACACACACAAACCTCCCTACTCAAACTTATCCCAGATCCACCGCTGCAACTCAGCAAATGTGGCGGGCAGGGTTTAATTTTCTGGCCCCCCGCCTCAGCCCCAGCCTCATGCATTTTTCATCACCACCATCCTGTTCCCAACCAGCCACTGCCGCTGCACAATGGTATTGATTGGCGATTAAGCCATCAAACTGTTATAAAGAGGTTAATATTTTAAAGCTGTTACGCTTTTCCACCCCCCTTACATTAATGTGCACCCTCTAGTACCGTTTCAAGGGTTTTTAAGAGTTTCCGCTCTCATGCCAGGTCAGGTTATGAATGTTTGATGTAATGCAGACGGCGGAGTTTTTTCCCCCGCTCCTATACAATGCTTACTCCAGCTCTGAGGTGGCGTGTTCGATCAGCTGACTGAGCCAAAGGTTGAGAGGGAATAGTGTCAGTCAGCAGGGAGACTGGGTAGGGTCATACTCCGCTAACCCCCCTCGCGTGGGATATGTCTAGTTGTTGACCAATTTGCTTATGGTAATTCTAATAGATCTCTGGAGGCCTCCTGGCAATATTGAGGGTTCAGCGTTAATTGTGACCACTGGGCAAAGAATCTGCAGTCTCATCCTATTCCGGCAACTGATAAGCATCTTGAGTTATTTTTAGGTGTTAATCCAGAGGAGAGACTCTTTTCCCTCTACATCAAGTAATGCATGTAAAATATACTTAACACATCTGGTATACCTGCCAGGATGTTTTCACTTTTTTCCTGGCTCTTATCACATTTCAGATGGTAGGAAAGGAGTGAAAGTTACTAGATTTAAAGGAGGTGCTAAACTGGGGGGTTCTCTGATCTTTCGCAAACACAAGAAAGGTGAAAGTTGTGGTTTCCAACTTTCTATAGTAAGTTATCAATGTGGCCTACACGTACTAAATGTGTTAATTTGACTTTATTTTAAATTTGATACTATTAAATGCTAATTAATGCTAATTTATGGACTACATTTTATAGTACGTATAGGAACCGCCTGCCAACTCAGGGTACCTTTAACACATAGGTTCCAACAGATGCATATACGCGGTCTACTCAGTGAGCGAGCAAGAGAGATTAGCATTAACGTTACCGACACAACACCACGATAAAACTCTGATTAGCCTACCACATGCATTTCAAAGACAAGCCAACAGCCAGCAAAATAATAGAACACATTATACTATAGCCCAGAGGAACGTACAGGCATTTAGCAGCAGCATCACACAGCAACAACATCAACATACAGCAACAATATGTAACACCAAACTCAAACCAAGCTGCTACAATAAACAATTAAAGGGCTAGATGAAAAAAATAAGTAGTATTCCTCCCTATTTGAAGTTCATTCTGTATCTCCCTGTTGCATCGAACTCCCGCAGAACGGGCTCCTCATCAATTCCAATATCATGATGGATGTTCATCGATGCAAGTCCACTCAGTTGTTTGTCAGTCATTGTATTCCTCAGACACGTCTTCGAGCAGCATAACCAGCTGAAGGATCTTCATCACAGTGTTTATGTTTGGGTAGTAGTCCGCAGACAGTCTCAAAGCCAGGCAGATGTCACCAGTGGCAGGTGCAGTGCCAACACCGTACTCCTCCTTTATCTCTAGCCATAATGCGTCAGTCAACAGTGGCAATGTGTCAGGTAGAAGCTGCTGGGCTTTAAGATGTGGCAGTGACCACCTCTGTGGTCAGGTGGTTGATGAGCGGCAAGTTTCTTTTCCAGTACTCTTGTGGGTTTGCAGCAGGTATGTTAGATCTTTGGGTTTCAGTTTTGGCTACGTGCGGCAGTCATGGATGGATGAAGTATTCTGGGCTTGCACAGCAGTCACTGATGAGGGTAGCTGCAGCGGTAGATACCTCCCGGGGCTCATCACTTTGCAAAGCGGGTGGATCTTGGACATGTAGCTGGCTGGTAGCCTCTGTATTGCTAATGCTAGCAGCACTAACATTAGCAGACTCTACTGCTGTTTCTGCCAGTCTTCTGCACATTCTTCGGTTTCTCATTTCAAAAACCTGAAAAATGCTCAGTTGTTTTGGTTTGCTCATCTCTACTTTTGCTTGCTAACACACAAGATAAGCAACACAACATTGCTAGCATCACAACCGAGCACCAGAAATGTTTATCATACACTGACCTCTGGCCCGTGACATGTACACCAATCATCAGCCTCCAAATGATTTGCATCATAGTGAGTGGACACAGTCAAAAAATGCATCTCAGGCACATTCAGCAGTAAAAAAAGAATCCAAAGACACGATCTGCTGCTTTTGTCACAATTTTATTTTCAAGATAGGATGATAAATCATTGAAAAAAATGTATGTTTAGTGTGTACAGGACTACGGCTGCCGGTGCCTCTGATTAATACAATACAATAATGGTTTCATACAAATGAGCTGTCAATGTTTAGGTTTGGTTGAGTTTGTATACTGCTAACACTTGGAGTGGCAGAAACTCGACATTTCAGCTGTTTATTCATTATCCTAGTTTTAGCTATTTCATCAGTTAGCCTAAATTTAGACAATAGTTATCAATTTAAAATGTTATTCTTGACTTATAGCTAACCATTTCAAACATTTATCCAATAGCTTTTTTTTAGCCAATTTGATCTATTATTCACACTTTGAGCTAGCTATTATATCCATTTATCAGTTACTTTTAGCTCACTATTTGAACATCTATACATTGGGCTACATTTAGCTAACTATTTTAGCCATTTTTGTAGCTCTTTTCACACACCCATTTGCAACACATAGTGTTCAGGTGTTGAAGCTGATATAAGTGATTTTTTGAGTTTTTCATCAAAACATTTCTGTCTTTTCACATAACCCCTGAGAACTGCAGAAGTACTGGTGTTGCCACATGGAATATACAGCAATATTGTACTACATTAATACTGTATAATACTATAATAAATGGCAAAACTATGCTATGTGCATTATAGTACATGGAAGATCTGTAGTCTGGATAAGAGGGCAACTGTGTTTAGCCTCACATACAATCACAGTCAGTTGCAACCCAGTACACAATCACTCCTTCCCCGTCAAAACAAAAGCCCCTGATGTACACACTGCAGCACTGATAAGGTAATGATATAATGACATGATCAGTCCTGAAGTGATGGGTTGCTCTCATATCACAAATAAGTTGTTAAAATTATGGTATATACAATAATTATTGTACATCTGGCAAC
>JAJHUR010130736.1:8594-25436 GCA_027495735.1 Lutjanus campechanus | reverse complement strand
TTTTTTTTTTTTTTTTTTTTTTGTGGGTGCATATGTGAGTTGGTGTGGGAGTAAGCAGGTTTTAAAGTGGTTTCAGTCATTGTTTCCTACATTACACATCACTTCCATCTTGTCTCTAAAGTGAGAAAAGTAGCAACTTAAGTCACAGAAACCACTTAGAACACAGCTAAAATATGTCACAAATGTCTTTTTTTTATATAAAGAAGGAAACAAAACCATCCACACTGCTGGTATCTATTAATTGAAATCATGGAACAAATCAGAATTACAAGCTTTACTGGTCTGTGTACAAGGAATTTATCTTCAGTTATTCAATTGATCCTCCTGAAATAGTGTCCCATTTGAAACCTCCTTCAATTTTTTCCTGTACTTAGATATAATATGTGTTAGAGCCATCTATGCTGAAAAGAAAACCAAATTCTGAAGATGGTTAAAAGGTGTTCCTGACCTGTAAAAGTGTCATATAAAATGCTAGCTAACTAACTAACTAGCTAATCTAGGGTTTTGCTCTGTAGTAAAACACTAGCGGTCAAGCTAGCTGATCTGCATCAATTGTTATCAAGCTAATTACATTTGATAGCTAATTTTGGCAAAACACAATCTAAGTAGCTAGCTAATATACATCAATTATAAGCTAGCTAGTAACATTTCATAGCTAATGTTAGCATTACACTTTCTAACTAGCTAGCCAATCTAGGGTTTTGTCCTACTGTTAACTGTAAAACAGTAGCTAACTGGCAGCTAATCTCAATCATTAGTTAGCCAGTTAGCTAGCATTTTGCTCATATTAGCTAACTTAAGATGTGACTATATATTTCGCTTTTATAGCAACATCTTTTAACCATCTTAAAATCTTGTGTTTTGTTTCCAACATAGATAACTTTAGCACATTGTACAGGAAATAGAAAAGGAGACAGTTGACTGAGGTTCCAACAGGTGCCCAAGTTGGCTAAATTGTTTTTGGAGAATAGACCAAAAAGGGACGGAGCTTAAGAAGGGTTTCAATCTACTTACATGGGGAAAAAATAGACATGCAGCTAAAACAAAGACAACAAAGCTAAATGTATTTAAAGGTAATGAGTAGGGAGAACTGTTACACAAGAATGTGAAATAATAGGTAGAAGTATATACTATATAAGAAGCAACAGTAATCAACAACATAAAGAAAAACTCTATGTATAAGTCAAATGTTTGTAAGTTGTAAACATTACAAATAGTGCAAATGAAATGATGCTCTGATGTCTCGCTGTGAGTGTCACAGACAGGCTTCTTCTCCAGGACTCATTTTGAATGTTTGAACTCTGCAAACAGACGCCAAACCTCGTGTTACTGAAGTCAAACACAACACTGCTGACCAACGGACTCACACCTGCCTGTAACTAGTTCGACCAGTCGGCTGAGGCAAAACAACTGACAAAACCAGACACGTTACCAGTAAAAATACTTCATTATTGTTGCCTGAAGTTTTACGTGAAGTTTGTGTTTGTGGTTCTGCAACTTTTCCTCAAGTCGCTGCTGGATTCACTTTAAAATTCTTCCAGCAGAAGTTTGTTTCTCATGGACAGTCCTCTTTATGTTTACAGTGCTGAATGTGCAGTTATGTGCAATTCAGAGTGTGATACCTTATCAGGTAGGCGGCACCCGTTTTAGCACAACAACAGAGCTTTAGTATTCCAACGAGAAGCTCTTTCAGTATCATTTTGACCAACCTGTAGTTGTAGTCATGGGGGTGTACTGACCTTTGGCTTGTAGAAGAGCCACTGCTCACCGGAACAGTCTGTATTCAGCCAAAGTATCTGTGTGTGATTGGCATCACGAATGTAAATGAAGTTTAATGAACTTCCCTGGAGAGGTACGAGTGCAGGCCTGTGACTCCACACCCCACATCTCAAAAGAAGAAACAAAAAGTGGGGTGGGGGGGGGGGCCAGAGAGACAGTTTGACTGACCTCGAATAAAACCTCCTAAAACCTCCTGATGTAACACCTCCTGTTCCCACCAAACCTGCGCTGACTCTCCACTGCCGACCAATTTCCTCTTTACAGAAGCTCACGCCAACAGACACAAACACAAACAACAAGGGGGCAAGATTCACACTGCAGGGATGTACCACAGCTAATAACGGTACCATGAAATACAAAACAATCAAAACAAAATATTCAGGAACGTTTGCCTGGAAAGAACCCTGTGATAAATAAGGGATAGTTTGATATTTTGGGGAAATAGTCTGCACTTATTCATTTTATTGACGAGAGTGAGATGATAAGCTTAATAGCACTCTGCATCGTATGAAGCTACAAGCTAGCAGGTGACTAGCTAAACTTGGAATGGCGCACAGTCAGGCTCTTTCCAAAAGTTAACAATAAAGTACACCTACCAGTACCTGTAGTTTTGACTAATTAACACGTCGTAGCATGTTTGTTTAATCTGTACAGAAATAAAAATGTGAAATTGGCAAGTTGTGGTTTAATGAGGAGTTTCATGCTGGAATAGCCAGTTTCTTGCTAGCTGCAGCTCACAACCTCGCATAAAACCACAACTTGTTTTACATTCCTGTTATTTAAAAAAAATAGATATGGGATGTTAATTAGCAACATTTAGATTATTACTTTTTTTCTTTGGCCACACTGGCTGGTTTCACTCTGCCTCTGGTATGCTAGGCTAAGCTAACCACCAGCTAGCTGTAGCTTTCTATTGAGTCATACAAGTTTCTGTGGTTTCAGTCATGTCTAAATCCTGAACTGTATCAACCACAAAAAACTGGAATTAATATACTAAAGCTAATAACAGTACCATGAAATACAAAGCAAGTATCTAATATCGTTTATTATGTTTTTGATGGATCACATCACCCCAGTTTCTGTATGTCTTTAAGTCTTTATCCCCTCTCTCATGTGGTATTCCAGAGTTGGTTGGTTATCTCTGTCTATAAGTTAGCAAAGTCTATAGTAAATATAGGTTAGTATATTATTATTATGACCTGACTCAAGTAGCAACAACAAAAGGGAGAAACATGGAGGATAACATTTAACAAAAAAAAATCTTATTAACTCAAACTAAACTAAATTAGATTAAATCAAAATGCAACTGAACATGGGATGTTGAAATCAGTAGAATCAGTGGTGGGTGACGAGTGAAGGAGTGAAGGAAGTGTTGCAGGTGTTGTAAAGTGCAAAACAAACCATAAATAAAGCAAAGGAAACTCTGCCACGCAGCTAAATGTGGTATTTTTTGCAGCTTGGCACCTCAATAGTTTTGCAGTGCAATTCACTTTCACACCGCTGTTAACTACGGTCCCCTCACAGACAGCTGTACATTTGCATTTGTAGACAAGCTTAAGGAAGCTTGTCAACAGGAAGCTTAAGCACCCCCGCCGGTGGAAGATTTGGTGCGTTCCACCTCAGAAGATGGAGCTGGAGATGATGTCACACCCAAGTTGATAGCAATCTAGTACAGCAAGGGGGGGAAAAAAACTTTCTTTGGGTTTGATCACAATATATTCCGCTGTATTTTTCATATACAAACACCACAGCATCATGTCCACAGATAGAACTTGGACAGACTGATTTAATGAGACACAAAGAGACAGAAGTCCACATAAAGAGCCTTTACTACTGTTGAAGCATGGAGCAGCCATCTTGGATTTTGAGGTTGGGGTTGGTGAGGTTCAGAAATTGCATTTTAGGGGGATGATCCAGTCGAAATTCCCAACTAGAGACTCAGAAATCAGGCTTCCAGAGAAAAAGCACCCCTAACCCTACCTCATAATTGAGGTGCTTTACAGTGCAGGGGTGCTTATTATGGGATGACACTATAGCTCATATACAGTACATGGTCTGCGAAGCGTTTGAATGTAGAATATGTGTGAAATGAAGTAAAATGTTGTTAGCGTCATTTGCTTTAAGAACTACAGCTTGTAATCACTCTGCTGAGGTCCTTTAAAACCAACAGTTTCACCAACCGGGAGCCAATATAACTGTTGATAAATGCTGCAATAAGAAGCAAATAAAGATAATTTCTGCAGTGTATTATTGTTCAGCACAATCTTATCTGTATTTATCTCACAGTGTGACTCACTTTAACAAACAGTGTGTGGGTCTCTGCTCGGTTTGTTGTGTTGTGACTGTAATAACCTGTAATTGATAAACTCGCCGCTCAACAATCGCGGCTGTTTTCAAACCCTCCGTTTACAGCTGTTGGTGGGTGTAGCAACAGGGGAAGGACGGCTTTACACCCACACACGCACAAAGACAGTAGCTGCCCTGCATAATTTTGTAGGTGTGAGGCACCGTTCTCAAGGTGACCTTTGTGTTCGACGACAGCAGCTACAGAAAATCTAACTGAGTTTGGCTTCTGTTTTTGCAGGAAATCCTCCAATTTTATTCTTGTTGTCAAAACTGAAAACCTCTGAAATCATCTGCAGACTCTCATATTTCTTCAACTCTCCGCTGAAACCGGCATAATTCTCTGCTGTTTGGGAACTATTATATAAAATAGTAGTTTTGTAAGTTACATTAAGTGCAAATAGAATAAGATTTTGACGTACAAGTTTTCAAGTGGAGTTTCCGCAGCTCTTCTTCTGTATGAAGACGTAATCAGATCCTGCTAAGTGTCTGCAAAAAAGTAATTTGTCTGGTATTATTATGATTAGTAATTTACTGTATGTTGTTACTCAGGTTTCCGGTCTGTTTTTTTCTAAATAATGGTGTCTTGTAAGCCGGTTTGGACTCGGCACAATAATAATAAAATCGATCAGTGGCTATGTATTAAATTTTTTTGAGTATTATTGCTAATTAATTAACATGAAAGCACCGTTTAAATGTTGTAGCTGGATGGAAGGGAGCCAATTCCAACTACTTTAATCATTATTTAATCTCTTAAAATACATAATATTTTATACATTTAAATATTTTGCAATTTCCACTGAAATGTAACCGAGTATAAGCTATAAACTGGCATAAAAAAAGAAATACTGGACAACTGACAGACAACCTAAACTTCAGTGCAGGGTTCTGATGGGTGAACGGCTGATGGGCATTTGATTGGGCACTTACTCGTACATTTGCATTCGTCTCATCTGGAGATGTCGTGGCGCTGCAGCATTAACATTGACACTGGTTCAAAGAGGTCATTAACACAGACATTCAGCTGTGCAGCTACATCAGAGATCACCAGGCTGTCACATGGACAGAGGAGACACTTTACAAACCGATGACACCACGATCTGCCTAATTAACATCACTGGCTGCTGCTCACAGGAAAAATGTTCTCAGAACTTTATTCTGCAGCGGAGTAATGATGTGTCTCCTCTGTGGTGTTATTACAGCTATTTATGACCTCCACTCTACCGCAGGAGCAAGTCACAGCACGCACTGGGCCAGCGGCGGCGAACCGACTCTATGATCCATTGTCAGTCTCACAATTTATGTGTCAAGATCTTTGCCAAAAAGTTGTCACATTTGCCATAAGCCGTTTATTTTTGCGCTGTAGTTCCGACCCTGTGTAGCTCTGTTGTTCAAAGTTTGATCAAAGTTTGGCCCATAAAACCCTATGGAGTGAGTAAATAATTACAAATCTATAAAGCAACTTTCAATCCCAGATAAAATTTTGATGACAAAGCTTAATGATATCAAAGGTGCTCTCATATTAGTCAAAACTGAAAGGTTTCAAAATGCAATCAAAACCTGGTGGTATGTGGTTTGGAGTACCAGATTACAAATGTTGTCTTGATGTCACTTCTTTTTTAGATTAATTTTTAGTTTTCCATTTTTAGCATGTTGGAAAATGTGCTTATTTGCATTCTTGTGAAATGAAATGTTTGTAATTGTCATGTTTGTAATGTAAAAATTATGCATGGGAGCAAAAGAACTATCTAGCCTGACTCTTTCTGAGTTAAATTTTAAAAAAAGTGCTTACAATGTTTTGCCAACATTTCTGCACCAGATCGTTTTGCAAATGCTTATCTTGAAAATCTTTTATCTGGAGTTTCTGCTGGCGGGGAAATCAGAAACCCTGCGATAATGAATTTCTGAAAAAAGAGCCCAAAAAAGCACAGGTGCATTTAAGGTTGTTTTAAAGAGTAGCTTAAGGAATAGTTTGGCATTTTGTGTAAGAGTACAGCCTACATTTATTAGTTTTCATGACGAGAAAGTGAGATTATAAGATTGATAACACTCTGCAATGGTGTGAAGCTACAGTTAGCAGGTGATAATTGAAGCATGGAAGGGCCACCCAGCTAGTCTGACTCTTTTCCAAAAGTTAAAAAACCCAAACACCTATCAGCAGTTTTAGATTTAACTAATTAACACATAATAGCTTGTTTGTTTAATCTGTACGCAAATAGAAATGTGAAACTGGAAACTTGTGGTTTAAAGAGGAGTTACGTACATCTGCACTTCGGCACACAACCTCCCATAAAACCACAAAGTTTTAGTTTCTATTTCTGTACATTAAAAAAAGACATAAGAAGTTAATTAGTAACATTTCAAAGTGCTGGTGGGCTTCTCCTTTCTCTTTGGTCATGCTGGCTGTTTTCTCTCTGCTGCTGGTATGCTAGGCTAATTTAATCACCAGCTAGCTACATTTTGTGATATGTGTAAGTTTCTTTTGTTTCAATCTATTCTAAATCTTGATGGTATATCTGCCACAAAAACTGGATTAACTCTGCAGTCAGCATTGCACTGGTGGCCAATATCCTCCTTTGGTTTACTGCAGGCTGCTGACAAAAACATTTTGGCAACATATCTGTATCAAATAACAAGGAAAATTGACTTAATGAGACACAAGTGCTAATAAAAAGCTTTACTACTGTTGATGTGCAGAGAAGCCATATTGGATTTTGAGGACGGGGTTGATGAGGTTCCCCTGACTTGAGGAGGCGTTCAGGTTGAAATTTCTAAATGGGAACAAAATTCTGACTTTAAAGGGAACGCATCAATACTTTAACTTACTCCTCTTACTTCCCGCTGTTTCCATGCTTTGCTAGTCGCATTAGTCTTCATCATACAGACATGAGACCAAACTCTCAACAAGGACAATAAGCACATTTCCCAAATTACAGAATTATTTCTGTAACTACAGTGAAAAATAATAAATTCTTAGTGTACAGCTTTCCTGTTGGCAGAAATTCCTCATCACAGGATATCTGGTTTCCCGCCAGCAGATAAGAGGATTTTCAAGATAAGCTTTTGCAAACTAAGCTGATATGTTGCCAAAACATTCTGTTTCTTGTCATTATAGGAAGCCAAGAAAACTCAAATAAACTCTGTTTTAGTTTTCCTGCTGTAATCCAAAGGAAAATGTAGCTCTATAAGTTAGCAAATCTTTTATAAAGTTTTCAGATTCAGGCCTGTCCTGGTTTTGGTCAAGGATCTGAGTGTCATTCCTGTTTTTGTGGTGGATGCAGATGAAAATTTAGACCAGACAGAAACAAAAGAAACTTACTCTTAAGGTATGCTGGCATTCGAAAGAGCATGAGGATTATTATTGATTGATTTTTTAGGACATTTGGAACAGGACAAGTTTTCATTTTGCACAAAAACATGCAGGTAAACTCATCTTTATAAATTTAAAAACACACACAATGATTATTTTCTTGTGGACGTCCTGCTGTGATGAAGCTGCACCACGATGGTTTAATATGTAACGACACAGACTTTTCTTCTTCTGTGTGTCTTCAGACTTTCACAGAGGACTGAGGGACGTTTGTTTGCATGGAGACGGTCAGTCAGCCGCTGCTGCTTCCCCCCACTGCCTCCCTGGTGTTCATCCATACCATTGTTCCCTCTTATTGTCTCCACTAGTGTCAATGCAGACTCTCCCTTGGCATAGGTCACCCCTCCACTGGTCAACCACCCCCGTCTCACACACACACACACACACCTCCAGGCTCAGGTCGAGGGAGAAGAAGAAGAAGAAGAAGAAGGAGAACACATCTGCTGGTGGAGGAGGCCCGGCAGCTGACAGATGGACGACAACACAGAGGGAGAAGACTCGAGCCTCTGGCCAGGAATTCTGGAGGGAAAGACAGACAAAGGACGAGGAGGGGACGAAGACGGGAGGCTGTGGTGGATGTATATGTGGGGGTTAAAGAGAGGAAGGAGGAGGAGGAGGAGGTTAATAGAGTGCAGTGACACATCCTGACAAGACTTTGAGAATATTTGGATATGAGATGATGACGCTTCAGAAACAGAAAAGAGGAAAAGTAGCTGGATATCTTTTTTTTTTTGTACCAACCAATATGGTCCAAAAAACTGTCCAAAAGCTGATATTAAATGCTTTTTCTTCATTACTTAATATCTGAATTAAGGCTACAACTAATGATAATTTTCATTATCAAATAATTACTTCACGATTAATCGTTTGCTCGTCACAATTTCCCAAAGTGTCGTCTTAAAATTGCTTCTTTTGTCCAACCAACTGTCCAAAAGACTCTTGATTTACTGTCATATGTGACAAAGAAAAGCAACAAATCTTTGATATTTAAGAAGCTGGAACCAGCACAGTTTCGCTTGAAATAATGACTGAAACAATTAATTTATTATCAAAGTACGTGAAAAAGTTTTTCTTTTAGTTTTATTACAATCAACTAAATCATTTGTGGCCATTTTACTTAGAGATTCTTTATGGCTTTTTGAGTTTGTGCAGCTTGGTTTAAGGGTTTAACTTTACCAACTATTTTATTAATCGTTTTCATGCAAAAATACACAACATTTGTGGTTCCAGCTTTTCATTCTGATTAAGTAAAACAATAATCATCACATTAATACAGAATAATGTTGCAGTCTTATATAAAACTATATAAACCAAATGCAACAGTAAAACCCTGCTTTTATATTTGAGAAATAATCATCTAATGACATAAAATATAACAGTCAGATATTTCTTTTATTTAGGATTATTTAAATGTGTTAAAATGTGATATCAGTCATTATTTAACTATTTACACACCAGTTAGAGGTGTTTCATAAGAGTTATAATTGTTGACAAAAACATTAAATACATAAACATTTGAAATGTTTATGTATTTGTTAACAAGTCCATTATAATGTGTTTAAATGTGGCTCATAAATATTAAATGGGTGTTAAAATGCTTTTGTACCATCACAGGGAGTTTGTTGTATTGTTCTAAAAGTGTATTTGCCTTAAAAATATTTCTGAAAACTCAACATAGTTAACGACACTGTAAATTCGTCTCCACGTCCGTAACTCAAAGATATTTTTGGTGTAAAATGTTTGTGATGTGTGACAGTGATCTTATATGAAGTGTGTTTCCTCCCCCGGCTCACACAGGCTGCATAGATTAAGATCAGCTAATTAAAGGCTCCAAACAGTCGAGTGTATTCACACACAAATTCTCACAGTGAGGTTGTTTTTTGTTTTTTGTTTTTTGTTTTTGTTTTCCAGTTTGGAGCAGGAATCAACAGACCGACACTTCTGTCTGTCTCACGTTTGTAAATCTGCAGCAGCAGGACGGAGATTCTTCTTCTACACGTGCACATCTGATCTGATCTGATCCGATCTGATCTGATCTGATCTGATCTGATCTGATCTGATCACCTTTTTAAAAAAGTGAAACCTTCTCATTACCAACCGAAGCAAACTACAGAGCTTAAAACACACCAGCTGTCTTATTGAATATGATGTAATACGACTTTAAACATTTGTTTCTACGTCCTAAATGGATCAAAAGTGTTTTCTGATTGATTTAAAAAGCAGAAAATTGCCTTAATTTAGCAAATAAACGTTAAGTAAAAGGAGTCATGTTTGTTTAATCTAATGTCTGTTTGCTTCAGTTTTGTATTTGTGTATTTCTACACGTTCATCCTCCACGAAACTGTCTATTGAATTCATTTATAAAACCTCATATTTGTCTATATCGAAATTTAAATCTTATTTCCTTTTGTTTTATTATTTAATATTCATATTTTTTTACTATTTCAATATAGAAACTGGATGAACTTTGGGTATTTGACCAAATTAGAACATGGTGATTTAAACCCACTGCAGTGTTTGAATAAAATCTACAGATTTTTATACGTATGATCAGAAAATGTACTTAACGATAAATTAACAAACACGAAGACAGTGTTGACTCAAGGTCCTCTTACTGGATTTATTCCAGAGCTTTCAGCCCCAGCTCATGATAGTTGATAGTTTGCTCTGTTGTCTTGCAGAGTAAAGAAAAAGAAACAAATGATACTTTATTATTACATTTATTTATCTTATCTGATAGCTACAACTAGATTAAAGTGGGTTATAAACCATCGATTAACTCCTAATATTCTATTTATAAGCGCAAACTAATGAACGGCGTTGAAATAAAAAGTCAATACTGTCCCATACAACAAACACAGAGAAATAGATATTATACGGTGTCCAGAAAAACAGTTCACAGTTTGTGATTTTGAACAATAAAATGTCAAACAGAGGAAAAAAGACCCCACTTTCTTTCTCTGTAACTATTTGATGTTTTAGCCACACAGCCAAATTATGTCTCACATGAGCTGCAGGCAGAATTTTTTAGATCTTTTGTTGTTGCTGCTGGAGGACAGAAGAGGTTAATTTAGATTTTGTTTATACTGAACATAGCCACTTAGTTTTTGTTTATTTTGTATATATCTCAGTTGTTTTGTTTACAGTTTTAGTTTATTTTGTTTGTCTCCCTTTGTTCTGTCACTATTGTTGATTCTTCATCATCATATATATTTTTATATGCACTTTTACTACTATTTCTGATTAGATATTCAACTTTATTTTGTTGTACTGGCACTTGTGTGTTCTAATAAAATCTTATGTACCTTTTAGGAGAATAAAGTGAAAATGTTCTGGTTAAAATACCTTGTTATTATCAGGTTTAATGAAACCTTTTGTCATGATTTCATACAGGCCTACTTTAATGTACAAAAACACCCTTTTCTGATACACTTTATTATCATATAACTAAATAATATAACCAGTTATTATGGAACTGTATTGCTTTATATGAATAGACAGATGTTATAATATATTATAATGTTGAAATTAAGAGAAACTTTTCAAGAAAGTCAAGATTTTTTTCCCTGTTTGTTTGAAAGTAATTCAAACTAAATTAAATATTTTAATTTAAATTAACTGGATGCAGTTTAATGTCTCTGACTCTGGATCGTTGTCACTTTATTACACCTGCCTGCTTTTCTTATGTAAATTATTTTATGTCTCCGTCTTGCTGATGAACTCGTAGAAAAGACTGACTTCCTTTTCAAAATGAGTCCCTGTGTCGCTGTGAGACTTCCCCTTTTGTCTGACTGCTAATAAGAGTGACGGGCACGCGTGTGTGTGTGTGTGTGTGTGTGTTATGTAGCCTACATGTTGAATATTGCATAGAAAGCAGTTGGCAGCAGTTGGGCTGCCCATCTGTCAGAGCCGAGGCCTCGTCTGAAAAGGATCAGACAGAGTTATTAATCATAGATGAGGTCAGGGATTAAAAATTAATAAGGTTAACAAGTATCAAAGGTGACGTTATTAAATGTTCATAAATTCAACAATTAGCAGCACTTGATGACAACGTCCCAACTGAATCACTGAATAATTAGGTGTGATGTCTTTCTTCCCAGGACATCCGGGTATGATTTTACAGTCCCACAGCAGAGCATCAGAGGTCAGAGGACACCTCCTGTTGTGGACATGAAGACAAGTCTCATCACTGAATTAGTTACCATATTTTCACAGCACTGCACCACCTCACTGTCCCTTCAACATCTTTAGACGAGATCAACAACTTTAGACTATAAAAAAATCTAGAAAGTAAAATTAATCTACTGAAAATCAAACACTTTTTATGTCTTAAAGGAACCTTATGCACGTTTCCTTCACTGAGGGCTCTTTTGTTACAGTTGTTTCCCCCAAAATAACTCACAGAAACTGCAGGTAACATCTTTTAGCAGGTTGTAAAATGTATTATAAAGGTCCAAAAAAAAGTGGTTAATTTATAGAATAATTACATTCACAAAGCAAAGACTCTGTCTTTAAATATTTTATATATTTCATCTTCATTTTGAGGGTGTTCACTGCCAGCTCATCTCCACCACAGACATGTGATATATGTGACAGCAGCTGCAGCAGAGAACCTTGATAAATAATTTGTTTATATCATGGCGCCACCTGCTGGTACTTTATAGGACCAGTTTGGGTATAATCCAAAATAGGACTACAACAAATTATGGACTACAAAAATGGCAAAACAGCTTTTATTTTTTTTGGCTAAAGGAGATAAGAAACTTCCCTTTTAGATTTTTTTATTTTTATTTTGATTGAATAATTTGGTTCCCCAAATTTAATTTAAAAATTCCTAGATATTGTAGGCAACAAGTAATGTTGAAAAATTGTAAAGAAAATGTAAAATAAGTCGCAAAAAGGTTGTTATTTTGTTAATTTCTATATCTGCTCTTCATTTTGAGGGTTTATTCACCACAAATTCACGCAGATCACAGACTGTGTTCAGTCTTCTCATGTTACAGACAGTATGTGAGAGCAGCTGCAAAAAGAAATCCTTCATAAATAGTTTATTTATAACGTGGTGCCACCTGCTGGTGATTTGTGGGACTGCAGATTGGGTGAAATTAACATTAGGACTACAACTAATTCTGGACTACAAAAATGGAGTCAACAGCAGACAAATTTTTTGCTAAATAAAGAGAATCCTGGTCTGTACTGAAAGAGATCTCTAGTGGAAGAATTACTTTCTTTTTTAAAGATTATTTTTAACATTTTAAGCAGAAGACAAATTTTGTGGAGCAGAGTCGGTCTACTTAAATGTTATTATGTCCTAAACCTAATGTGAAAAAGCATTATAGATTATAGTGAGAGGAATGTAACAAAGCACATTTACTCAAGTACTGCGAATAAATATTGTACTTTTTTCTCTGCGTTGTCTGACAGCTTTAGTTACTTCAGACTACATGTTTTTTTTTTTATACCCTTTCTGTCCAATAAAAGCCATTTAGCTCCAGGTTTGTTCATTTTGAATTTGAATGTTTCAGTAAACTGTAATCGTACACTAAAGTGTTCCATCATGTAATGTACACATTACAGCAAGTAATATTAATATTATTAATATTATTTTACTTTTGAGTAAAACTTTTTAAGGCAGAAACACTGGTCTCTGACAGGGTGACTGGTGGCTCTTTGATGGGATATATCAGGCTGTTATTAAATGTGTGATGGCCTCTCTCAGGCTGTGTGAAGTGCAGTTAGTTTTAGTGCAGTGCTGCAGGATCAGACGTTCAGCTCTGCAGAGGAAGACAACTACATTTGACAGACAATTGAATTTGAATCATTCAATCAGCATTTCAGTGACTGCATAATGGGAGAGTTTCCCGCTTTGTTTAATGTCGTATGAACTCCTCTAAATGTTACCAAATGTTAAATGCAGCAAAATTTCTGATTTACTCGTCAATCTACGCTCATACAAGTTGGATTTGAAAACTGTCGTCTTTGGCTCCATCTAGTGGTCATATGAAGAATGACACTCTGTGCACTCTGACCTGCACCTCTTTGTCTTTGTCTAAATGTGTCTAACCTGAGTCTGCAGGCATCAGAGAATTGTTTCTTTATTGTTCCCAAATTAATCCAACCTTTTTCACAGCAGAGATTCCGACTTATCTTGACAAGCACAGATGGATCTAATGACAGTAATGATAACTTCATTCCGCCTAACGGTCATTAGTGACACCTGTTTGACAGGTCAGGATGTCTGCACCTGCAAAAGTTATTCCAGGTCTTTTCTTCACTTAAAGCGATATTCCGCCTTGTGAGAATAACCCACTCAGTATGTACTCATCACTATGCCGATGTGATGATAAGTGAAGGTCTTCACCAAACAATCCTGGAGTTTTAGGAGAAACAGTGTAGCAGCCTCATCCAGTACAATGGCAGAGATTGGTGACCTCGGATAAAACGTTAAAAATAGCACACAAAACAAACACAAAATGTCTCCATCCTGCTTGTGTGGTGTAATCCAAGTGTCCGCGAGCCGCGACATTAAAAATTAACCGCAAAAGACGCCATTTACGCCATGTTTTTAGCAGAAATATCAGCTGTAGCATGTAGCTGGTAGGATGTAAACATGGCGTCGATCTCGCGAGACTTCCGCACGTGCGTCCATTAAGATATATACGAAGTCTCGCAAGATGGATCGCGAGATGCGTATATCTCTTAATGGATGCACGTGTGAAAATATTGTGAGATATACAAAGTTTTGCGATACATCGACGCCATGTTTACATGCTACCTGGGAGGCTACAGTTTACATTTCAGCTAAAAACATGGTGCAAATGGCGTCTTTTGTGGTTAAATTTTAATGTCGTGGCTCACGGACACTTGGATTACACCACATGGTTCTTATATTGTTTTGTTGTTGTTTTTTCTTTAAAAAAAAAAGATTTTGGTGCAGACTATATAAATGAAGATTACTATTGTTATCATTATGGTCATTTAATTGACTGGATCACAGTCCTGCATTTAAAACACAATTTTGAGGTTCTTGTACTTTGAGTATTTCAATTTTCTGCAGCTTTTTTCTTCTGCTGCGCCACATTTTAGATGCCAGTTTTGTACTTTTTACTCCAATGCATTTATTTGACAACATTAAGCTGCTCATCCTTATACAAAACCATTAAAATGAGCACTACCTTAATCAGCTGGAACATTAATGATGTATAAATAAATGCATCACTAATTATCAACCAGTAAATTATTCTGAAATGGGCCATTGTGCATTAATTTATATACTATAATTTAAGGCAAATGTTCTTTCACTTAAGATTTTGAATGCAGGACTTTTCTCATAACAGAATATTTCTACATTGTGGTATTACCAGATTTACTTAAGTAATCAGAGTACAGAGTACTGTTGCTTGTTGAGATTTTTCCTCTTTCGTCCAGCAGATGTCACCAGATGTTCAGCAGATGTGGGGTCTACCTGTCAGCCTGTGTGTGGTCTTGTTTGAAGTGTTCACTCTGCTCTTGTAAAAACACTAAATTAGCTGCACTCTTTGCATAAGTTAAAAGACGGGGAAGTGAGGCGTAAGGTGCCTTTAGGTGGGCTGTCTGCTCTCATTATTGCCTCCAACACTCAGCCTCCACATCACAGCGCACACAGCCGACATATCTGTCTTTGTTTGGCGTCTCTCCATGGAAACGGCCGCTTTGATCTGCTGTCGGAGGCTCTGATTGTCTTCTGCTGCAGCTCAGAGTTACATGGACAGACACAATAGATACAAACCAAGGTGGGACGACTGTAAACCTGAAGCTCCGTCACTGCAGAGAGGAGGCTGAAATACAGGCCTCTGTCTGGAGTCTCTGCACAGAAAACTAAAAAAAAAAAATCACACATAGAGAGAAGAATCATAAAATTACATTTACAGAATACACAAGGAAGCATTTTATTTAATTAGAAAACCATTAAAATAATGCCTTTAGGAGTAAAATCCAAATGTAACCAGACAACCAAAGCAGGTCTTTTGATACACAGGTTTTCTGATGCTTTCAAAGGATTATTTGCATGTTATTGTTTAAAGGATAAGTCTGGTTATATTCTATATTTCATTTATTATCAAGAAACCCCACAAAAAGACGAAAACCAACTCTGAATTGATCTGGCTGACAAGTGTTGTCTGTGTATCTTAAGCCTGATATACTCTATTTTCTTCCTCTGTGTTATGGAGCAACTGTTGCACTTCATTAACGTGAACATGCACACTGAGAATAATTTATATTGACTCAGTCCCACATACGTCGTCCTGCTGCTCCTCATGCTTCAGTACACACATTCTTTACTCAAGTTACTTTAAAAATATCATTTTTTAAATCAGGTATTTGTTATTCGGATCCCCGTTAGCTTCCACCAGGTGGTCGCTGGTCTTCCAGGGGTCAAAAACCACTATATACTAGTTTATCACCAAAGAACTGAGGTGTATATTTCAACATGACAGTATGCATGAATAACAAAAGACTAGATTTTAGTTCAGCCTCCACAGTCAGCCAAGACAGTCGATTATGCATCTCACACACATACACTGGTACGGAAAGAACAATGAGGAACCAATCTGGCTGCAATGTTCTGCGCAATTTGAAGCATTTTGAGGTCTTTTTTCCATTAATTCATTATATTTACAGCCTTTACGGACCTCCATCTCATATTTCTTCTATATTTTTGGTGTACTTGTGCCTGATCAATTGTCAGACAAGTCTTAACTGATATAAACAGGATAATTTTGTTAATATGGGATGTAGAAATGGTCAAAAAAAGACAAATTATGATATTTGAAGATGTCAGACTTGGCCTAACAGAGATTGTGAGGGTAATTTTTCATAGTTTGGTAACTTTTTTACAGATCAAATGATTAATAAGTCAATCAAGAAAATAATCACTAGTTACAGACCTACAAAATACACAAGAGACACGGTCATCCAAAGGACTGAAAACAGTCATTAAATCCCCATTAAAAACCAGCCTGAAGTCAGGTTGAACATGCAGGTTTGTCATCATTTTCCTATAAAAGGCCTGAGGAGGTGAGTGTGTGTGGGGGGTCGAGGAAGTGTGGCAGTAATATAAGCAAACAGAGAATGTGAAGAGAGGAAATGGCCTGTCCTAATAACCACAGGCCCGGAGCAGCAGAGCATTCAGCTCGCAGCACCGCCGGCCGGGGAGCTCCGACGCTCTCTGTCTCCCTTTCAATGCAGCGGAGCCCCGCGAGCAGCGCTTTATGGACAAGCCCTGACACCCACAGGAAGTGTAAACAGAGGTCAAGTGTTAAAGTCCAACCCGCCAATTCTCACCTCCATTAAAGAGGTGGTGGTGGTGG
>JAJHUR010130735.1:12785-57903 GCA_027495735.1 Lutjanus campechanus | reverse complement strand
TTATTTTTTAATTTTTTTTTTTTTTTTTTTTTTTTGGGGGGGGGGGGTATTACACTGGTGAAATGTAAATGTCCATCATTCAGTTGTTCATCATCAAAAACAAAACATAAAAAACATATATACAGTATGTAATATATTCAGTATATTCATGTATTATATCTGCCTATTCTTCAGGAATTTCATAATTTCATAATTTGCTTGAAGCACCCAATGACCACTTGGAATGACTTAGACTACTCTGTAATGAAATGTAATGTGATTATAATGCATTATAATATAGTTATAATGTATACAATTAATTATATTATACTACACTTTGCCAAAAACATTTCAGTGAGTGAGCGGTAATTATAAAGCATTACAAATGCTTGAAGGTGTTACCCATTTCCCTTCTTTAAGTTTTGGCATTATTTTTTCTTGCATTAAATAAAGTTAAAAAACTAGAGACTCAAAACTACAAGAGCTTTTTCAACGGTCAGAAAATCAACCGACAACAATTTTATAGAAATGGTTGTCACAGCTGAAATGACCCGTTCAGTGACATCATCTTACCTGAAACCATCTGTTGAATATATTTTGTGTTAAGGGTCAGATTTCTTTGCCTTAATGTGTTCTAATTGTATATCTTAAGATCACCTTCTCCCCCCTTCTCTAATAGTAAGGATGTAGCTTTGGGTCAGATCCAGAGGAAAGGAAATTACACGAAATATGAATAAGCCCGGGGTCGTTAATTATTGCAGGGCTAATTACAGTACCTGACACATCGCCCAACACACACATACACACACTTTAATCTCCCGCTCACTTCACCTCTTTTCTCCAGCAGCTACCTGGCATATGGCTGAATGAGGGTCTCCAGCGGCAGATCACACACACAGACACACACACAGACACACGCACACACGCACACACACACACAAACACACACACAGACACACACACACACACACACACACACACACACACACACACACAAGCTCATTTACCTGGCATATGGATGTCTCAGGGTCACAGGTGGAAGAGTGCCCACTGCATTGGCACTGAACACAGCTGCCCATGCCGGCAGCGGTGGGCACCCTGGACGCTGGAGCAGATGCCAGGGAACCGGCACGAAGACGGTAGAAACCTGCAGCACACTCCTGCACACAGAGACAGACAGATAGACAGACAAAGAGACAGAAAGACAATGAGACAGATAATCAGAGGAGAGATTAGAAAAGCTGAAGGACAGAAACACAAGATCTAGCTTTGATAGTACAGTACAGTACAGTAATTCCACTCTATATGTGTTATTGCAACGCGGACACACACACGCACACACACTCAACAACTACACACATGGACCCACATAATTATCCCTAATTGTTATTTCTCTGGGCAACTGTTGACCACTCTCTCTTTCACACACATACACACAATTAAGAGTTATTCCCTTCAGTAACTTTTGAACACACACATGCACACACCAGCTCAACACACACAAACATGCATGTACACACACACACACACACACACACATAGACAGGCAAGGTAACTCTCTCTGCCTCTCTCTCCTGTTCAGTAATAATTAATGGAGTCCATTTAAAGAGCCATCTGTTCCCTCTGCTAGCGCTAAACGCCCGTTTAAAAATACTTTATTAACAACGGCGGCAGCTACAAATAGAAGGCCCATCTGTCAGCCAAGCCCTCTACGACCTGAACATTTCAAGTTTAGCTACCGTTTGCTATTTGGCTTCCATTTGGCACTTTTTCAGCAGTATCTGTAGCCTGTAAATTATGTACATGGCTATTTTTTTATTTATTTTTTTTGGGGGGGGGGGCAATATACGTGGCTGCTGCTTTGCACTCCAAGCAGCAGGCGACAAAGTGAAACAGAGGTTGAAAAATATAGTTAAAAGTTTGCTGGCAACTCATGTATTCCTCTGAGATTAACACAATAATACCTAAATGACTCTCAGGCGCCACCATCCAGAGGAATTGCCCCGAACTGTTGGCCTGCGTGTATCATAAGCTGTCTCTCCAAAATCCTCATTAAACTAAAGATTGAGTCGCTGCTATATGCTTTCTGTGGCTTAAGAGAAGGAGCTGGACGCAGCTGAAAGTCAATTGCTTCGACAAAATCACAACTGAGTGGAAGAGACGCTCAGTGAGGCTTAATCCTAGCTAAGCAAAGCACAAAATAAAAAAAATTAAAAAAAACGGGAGAGTGTGAAAGGCTTCACAGAGGCTTAAAACTCCAAACTAAATGTAAATTGGAAACTTGTGAGATACTATTGAGAGCAGCGTCTGTGACCTCCATGTTTACATTCTCTCTCAGTGTGAAAGCAGTGCACAAAAAGCATTCATTCCTCTGAGCACAGGGTGAAGAGAGTGCATTCAGCTCACACTATAATTAATGTTTGTGACGTTAGATGCAACATGTAGGTTTTGAGATTGTGTCTGAGATTGAATACTATTTCATTCATTCATTTTTCATTTGTTTTGTTGACTTTTGCAACTGCTTTGAGGTAATTTCATCACACAAATGATTAGAAATTAAGTGTTACATAACTTTAGAGATGCATTTTTACACTGATATTCTCTGGATATGTTGTGAACATTCTTCACATGCCTCCTACTATAGTACTGTACCGTAGTAGCCCCCTCTTTATAACATCAAATAAGTTTTTAAAAACCAAACTTAAGACCAATCAGACAAATAAATACTAAAACATTAAATACCTTTTCTTTGTACCATATTCAATCGAATGCAAGATTTGCAAGTATTTGCAAATCAGTGCATTCAGCTTTTATTTACATTTTACACAACATCCTAACTTTTTTGTAACTGGGGTTGTACTTCAGCATGATAAGAACTATCTAAATGACAGAGACCAGAAGAATTTTTTGCTGACGTTAGTGTTTGTAGCGGTAGCGTATCTCCAAAACTCAGCAACTCACACCAAAACAATCTAGATGGATAAATAGCACTACAGGTAAGAAATTTGATTTGAGGTGAACTGTCTATTAAAGTAAAGTCACTTGCAAAAACTATGAAACAACATAACTGCTGACTGCAACAACAACTGATCTTCCCATGTGTGCACTGTTGCATGTGTGCATGCCTGTGTTGAGTCATAAGCTCACCTCACATGAGAGTCCAGAGTATCCGATTGGACAATCGCACTTTTCTATCTGATGTGCTTTCTCGCTCTCCTTGGTTGGTCTGCCTTCCTCTGCCACTGTTAGGCTGATTTCTGAAATACTGGGAGAGACATACATCATGAAATTAAGATACATCATGTAAAGGAGCATATACACGTGTATTTGAATGTGTCTCATTGGATATCAACAGGGAACTGTAACGATAATCTGCAGCAGATTATAATGTTTCCGCAGTGGAAATGGCCTTTAGTAGAGACAATTTTCATTACACCTTGAGATACAAATGAAAACAGAGGATTTTCCCACAGGTTATCCTTGATTCAGCTTTAAAATTGCATATTTAATGTGGGGACACACTGTGTGGAGGTGCATGCCACTGCATGTGTGTGTGTGTGTGTGTGTGAGAGTGTGTGTGTGTGTGTGTGTGTGTGTGTGTGTGTGTGTGTGTGTGTGTGTGTGTGTGTGTGTGTGTGTGTGTGTGTGTGTGTGTATTATACCGGCTGTGTCTCATCAAGTTGCCGTGTGATGCCTTAATTAGGATGTAGTCCACATAGAACAAAATGTCCATGAAGTCCTCTCGAGTCATGGACCGACCATCTGCGTACTTCCACTCATGCTGCACACACACACGCACACACACGCACACACACACACACACACACAAACACTAAATACACTGACAAATCAATTTTACCACTGCAGTCTATTACCAATGTAATAGACCTTGCTCATATTGACCGACAGAGCTCGCCAAAATTAAGTACAATCTATTTTCTGTTTAGGTCTATTATTTTGTTGTTGGTATCTAATAGAAGAAGTTATTTTTAAAACTCATGACAAAAAATATTCCTTCAACAACAATTCAGCATCCAAGTTTTATCTGAAGCCTTACTGTACCTCTGTCATGTCGATCTCATGGCGGGTGAGCTGACCAATCTGGAGTCCTGGGATGTGGCGTGTCATCAAGATATTGCGGTTAGGACCACCCTTAATGATAACCTGAGGCTCGTATGAGGAAGGACCGGTTTCATCTCTGGCCTCATAGTACACTGCATATTTCAACTGCCCACCATATGCTGTGATCTATCAACAGACGTAGAAGAAGATTATTTTTGAAATCATAAAGAGATATATTATTGGAATTAGTATTTTGATGGTGACAGAATTAAAAATTGCTGTAGAAAACAATATAAAACTGTTTTTCCTTGTCAATCAATCAAAAAAAATAAAAAGAGGTTTACCCACCATAGAGCCTCTGAACTGCTCTGGCAGTTTCCAGTAGTATGGTTCAGAGAGAGTTGAGGTGACCAGCTCTGCATGGGCGAGGATCTCAGGGTGCTGGAAGCTCACTCCTCTCCTCGTCTCCACAGTGTTTGATTTGTCCACCAAGGGGAGCACCGTCTGCTCTGGCTTCAGCGTTAACTAGAACACGAAATAGTGATGACAACATTAATGTGACGCTGTGTTGATCCTTGCAGATAAATCCCAACAATTGAATATTTTTTTGCTGAGAAGAATTTTACAATTTTCTGTAGCCTGTCCATGTCCTGCTTATAAAACCGAACTAGGTGGACATACATGTAAGTATTTGGGTGAATAAGACTTGGATTTTTTGCTGTGCAAGTACTACGATTAGTTTAAATGGTGTCAATTATGGGTAATCATCATTATTATTATGTCAGTTATGGGTGTGCAAACTTTTTCAGCTGGCACTGCAGGTTTGGGATTGTATAATTCACTCAGACATGATAGATCTTGGTGAGGTAATACCTTTCAGACAGTCTTAAGCATTGATATTTCAGTCATCTGTGTAGGGTCACTGTCCTCCTTTTCTCCCTTAGTCACATAATCTCTTCTTTTCCTCACCTCCTAATGACGATGACTCACACAATGCTCCACCCTACAGCTCTATAATACTTTGGCAGACATCAATTTCAAATGTTTCTTGTCTGTCTTTGTCTAGTTTGTTGCAGAGAATTTTAGTATCTTTGGTTTCTTGCCATGGTGTCCTCTTTCATGTGTGGGCACAGAAGGTTGTGGAATATCCAGACTAATGAGAATGGGTCAATGTAGCTCTCAAAACTGGCCAAATGGAGGCACCCTTTATACAGACAGTTGATTGGAACATGACTAAATGCCTTCTTCTCCAAATAGTGTCAGGGCCGTATGTTTTGTAAAAACTTCTGTTTGGTCTTTTTTCATCAGAATTTGGTATAAGACTTCTAGTAAAAATCAGGTCTGAGGATATTTTTTGTTATTCAATAGACAACGATCTTTACTCCTCAGCTGAATCAAACACTGTATCATGCAACGGCTGCACATGCAGATGTAGCAGCCAGTAGCTCCTTATGCTGAAACACACATCACCTATGACAGAAATGCACTCGTAGCCATTAGAAAAGGAAGCATGAGGTTTGGATTAAAGAGCAGTGGACCTTGAGATGAAATGCAATCGGGATCTTTTGAAGCAGGCTTCATGCTCAAACACAGTCAAACTTTCTGGACAATGTTTCCCAGATGTTGAACTTTTTATGTGAAGATATCTAAGATATTATCACCACCATCGTGTTGCTGCTGATTATATTCAACATGATGCAAATTTTAAAATTGCACTAAAGAATTATTTCCTAGCGTACACATGTACAGTATATATGTAAATAAATGTACATACAGTATTGTTTGATTTTATTTTATTCTATATTTTATCCTATTCCATTCTGAATTAAATTATGTGTATTTATAATGTATTTTGTGTGTATTATTGTAAGCATTGGATTGGGCATAATCGATAAACAACTGCTCAACTTACATTATGAAGGAACTACAACTCTAATTTTGTTGTACAACCTTGTGTTGTATAATAATAAGAAAGTACCTTGATTCCTTGATTGAATCTGATGGCATTTAGTAGAAGTGCTGCTGCTGGAGTCACAGTGTGTCTTGTGTAACACCTTCACTCCCTCAGCTTCAGTCAAACCACACATACACAGTTTGATGTATGAATATGCATTATATGTACCCACACAAATATGTGACATTTATGAGATTACAGGAATACCATGAATTATTGGGTGACGGGAAGACTGCAGCTTGTGAAATACCACATTCCTTCAGAGCCATGCTTGTGTTTGTGTTCGAGGGCAAGAACATATTAAACTATTTAGTAGGGGTGGAATTATCTCATGATTAAATATTATAATGATACAATTTGATATTACATTTATTGAGATTTATGTGGGCCATTTTTAACATTAGACCATGTGAAAAGTTTGCATACTTACTGTATTTTAACCATGATATTTTCCGAAACCTAACCATGTACTTTTGGTCCCTAAGTTAGTGGTTTTGGTGTCTAAACCTAACTAATGACAACTGTTACACAGACCCGCTAAAACAGTGCACCAATGAACAAGCTCCATTCTTATCATGTTCTCAGCACCGTGTCCCCCGTAACAGACACACCACATTCTTTCAATAAGAAGACCCTGATGCAGTATTTCATAATTGTGTTATTGTTAATAAGACAATCACCAAGTCAATCTTTTTTCAAGTTGATTGTGTTGTGACTTTTCTTTGCCGATAATGAGTTTGTTGCTTTCTTCAGTTAGTGTGGGGATTGCTCTGAGGATTGTTATTTTCGATCTTAGTGGTCAGAGTCAGTTCATGTAAATGTCTTTCCCTTCTGAATATAACTTGATGGCGTCACTCTCCCTCTTGCTCTCTAGTGTTTGAATCACATTTGAGTTATTACTGACAGTGGAGAAAATCTAGCCCTTTCTTTCTCATTCTCTCTGTCTCCCACTTAATGTGTTGATATTTCAATATTATTTGAATAATATCAGGGTTTATTATTGACTGTGGGCTGTGGTTGAGTGGACTGATTTAAAAATAGATTCATCTGCTTGAGCCTGGATCTCTCTCTGTTGCTGTAGTCCAGCAGCACTGATATGTTGATATTGTGTGAATAATATCTGAGGCATTACGGAAGGGGGCTCTCTGGTTGAGTGGACAGAATCAGAAATCTATGAAGGTACTATAGCTTGGACACTGGCAATATTGGCTGCATAATAAAGAGGCAGTCACAAATAGAATGGGAAATTGCTAATTTCTGTCTCAAGTATTACTTAAAATTCACTTCAAAGCATTTTTGTGTTACTGCAGCTGAATTCTTGTTTGCAGTTCGCTTTATACAACTTTGACATTAAGCAAGAAACAGGAAGTGACAAGTTTCATGTGATAAAATCCAGATTTTAGCTCTTTTAAAGGGATAGTTTGGATTATCTGAAGTGGGGTTATGCAACGTACGTATGTCTCGCTGAACATGGCAGTTACTGGTTTACCGCTGCCTCTATCTGCTAGTTTGTTTGTATGATCGTGTGATTTCAAAGGATAGATCAGATTCAGGGAAGTCACATAATAACACAAAAACATTAACGGATCAAGGCAGCAATACACCAGTAACATCTGTGTTCTGAGAGGTAAAATTACACCAATGAGTTCTGGTTGCTTTGGAAAGAGTGATATTTGACTTATATGACAGCGAAAAAGAAAAGCAGCGGACACTGTTATTGCTTTGTTTGAATGTCCTAACTTCTACAGATCTGGTTTTGAACAATTATTTTAATCTAGCCAGAGAGGAAGAAAAACTCTTATCTTTAATTGTTGATTTTAGAAAAACTGAGGCAACACAAGAATGTACACAGGTGGAGCAGGTGAACAGTTTTAGTCTCCTGGAAATTAACATCACAGAGAACCTGCCATTGACATCACACATCTCCACGCTGATAAAGAAAGCTCAGAAATGGCTGCACTTCATAAGGATAGTCAGCAATGAATCTTCTTTTGATCAACTGATCAATTAATTGACTAATCTTTGCAGCTCCACTGTCTTTGTTCATCATGTAAGGGTTAGAAGGAAAAAAAATTGGGTAACGATTTGGATATCGAGAATCATGATAATTCAGTGGAATTGGTATTGACACCTAAATTTCTGCTATCATGACTTCCCTAATCACTACAGAAACAAACATCTTGGCGGAGGTGTGCACTTTTCGAGTGCCCTTGTTGTTTTTAATGTTTGTGCGCTTTTAATTACTAAAAGTTACAGATAATTAATCTATTTAGAAACTGCTGCCATTTTGTCATAACCTTCCTCGTTGAGAAGGGAGTCCTGTGGAAGGCATCTTCCTTTTTTCCATGTCAGTGTTTTCATCTTATCAGATCTTTATAGATTTTACTGCATTATATTCTTCACAGCAGTATTTAACAACCAGTAAATAGTCATTCAATCACACACACAGCTCTTCCATCACAGATAAATACCACAAAAAATGTGTGTGTTTGTGTGTGTGTGTGTGTGTGGCAGAATATATGTGTTCATTTGTGCGTGTGTGAGTTTGTGTGTGTGTGTGTCCCTCTCCCCTAACCTCCGTGTAATCCCATGTAGTGTGAGTTTGTGTTGGCATGTTTGTGTATGTGAAGGCATGTGCACTGTGTATAGTGTGTGTGTGTGTGTGTGTGTGTGTGTGAGTGTGTGTATGGTGTCTAGATATGGTGTGTCAGAGAGAGTGTGTGTGTGTATGTCCCACTCCACTCAGTGTAATCTCACGATTCAGTGGTTCAGAGAAAATCTCCCTCTTTCCAATAAACTCTCCATTTTTTTCTGTCTTTCTGTCTCTCTGTCCAGCTCCCCCTCCTCTCTCTCACTCTGTCAACAATAAATGAAGTGAATGTTTGTCGTTCAAATTAAGCCTCTCGCCACACTCCATCAGAAAACTCTATGGTTACCACGGAAACGCCAGTTTATCGCAGATGGCAACCGTTTCTGCGATGATGGCCCGTTATTAAAAACAGGCTGCCACTCAACAATCGATGGCTAACTTGCTGACTGGTGTCTAAGACACTTAAATGCAGCCATAATGTCCACACTCGTGTTTGTATTGTGATCTATAGAGGCCATTGATCCACAAGCCAGGCTAGCTGAGGCACTCCCCAAGATTTACAACGGTTGATTAAAATAAATGACAGGCTTCCACCCCATCGCAAAAACCATGCCATCTTCACTCTTGACCTTTTGCCCGAGCAGAGGGTAATGGTGTGCAACAGGGTATGGATTTTACCTTTGACCAACAAGTAAAGTGGATTTACTAACTGTTTATATCTGACAGTGGAGGTGCCATTCAGTCTGTCAGCCCGTCACTTAGGTCCAGCTTGAAATATCTCAACAACAACTGTATGGATTGTCATGAAATTTGAAAAAGGCATCTATAGCCCTTCAGGATGAGGCCTGCTGACTTTGATTACCACACAACTTTTCCTGAGCGTCCCCCAACAGGCCAAAGTTTGGGATGAGAGAAGACGCATGCAATTTTTTTTTCTATTTATTTCCTGCTGCACTGGCTCCATATTTGTTTTTAAACTACAATAGCCCTATAACAGTGTTTAATGAGGTAGACAATTGTGGTTGTGAGTGAAATGCCTCAACTCTTGGATGGATTGCTGTGACACCGGGTACAGACATCCATGTCACCTTCTGGATGAATTATAACTGTTCTGATGTCCTGAATATTTCACTTAGTGATAATTAGCAAATACTAGCATGCTAAAACATACTGTTTTGGAAAATTTGCTGGTCCTCCTGTAATTTAATACCTGTCCAGAGCAACATCCTTGTATTTTAAAGTGGATTTCTGGGTTATTTTCTGCCAGAAGAGCTGCTTATCCCACAACTGTTTCTCTCTTTTTTTTACAATCAGGCGAGAGTGAAATTTCAATTTGTGTGAAAATGGAATAAGTTGTAAATGTTTTGCTAATCTGATAGATGGAAACATGCTAACACCAACATATTGGCCTATCTGGGAACCAATATCATGACGGAAAAAAAACGAAAGCCAACATGAGAGCAGGACCACCGTACAAGCTCATCAAGTTGGCTACAATAACTACAGGTACTGGAGTATTCTCTTTTGAGCTCAGTTTTTTAAATCGCACTCTCCTGAATCTACAATATGTAGAAATCACCAAATAATGTTGCCAATACAATTGTCTGTTACATTTTCTTTGCAAATATCAGCCCACCTTCTTTCTATTTTTATATTTGTAACTAGGATGGCACAATTAATCGAAATATTATCAAAATCGCAATATGGCCAAGTGTAATATTGAAATCACAGAAGCTACAATTTTTTGATAAAGAAGAAATGTGTACAAACTGCAGAGATGACCTTGCCTACAAATCTTGTTCCCCAGATGTAAGAAAAACATGTGATGCAAGAAAGATCATTGTAACTAATTTAGAATCACATCAAAATCACTATATCTATCAAAATAATTGCAATATGATTTTTAAAAAACCTATTACCTTCATGCCCTATTTGTAACCAGGACGGCTGCAAACTAGAATCACTTCTACTGAACAAAAATAAAATGAGATCTATTAACTTGATTTGAACAAGCCTCTGATTATCCATAGATAATGATTAATGAAGAACATGAAGCGTACAACGCTGGCAAGATGCACAGTCAGTTGTAGGCAGCCAGCTGTCAAATGTGTTGTCTCAGCAAGGAAGCTGGCACCGACAGTGTGTACAGAAAGTCCAGCTTACAGGCAACTACTGGTTTGATCCAAGATAACACATTAGAGGGAGCAGAGATCCTGAGTGAACATGGACACAGACCAGAAACCAGAAGTATTTGCGGAGTCTAAATAAAGTTCCCCAATAGTTGTTTGGCAGCATTATCTCACTCACAGTTCCCAATTTTCTTATCACGCACAGCAGTGACCAAAATCTCTAAGATCCAACCAGTTCCATTTTCACTGAAGCCAATGTGGCCATTTTTGTCCTATATTTGTGAAAAAAAAAATGCAAGGTGCTGTTCAGGTTCATTTGATCTTTTTCAGCCAAATACAAAATACAAAACAGTCCTGTTAAACAATTTCCATGGCAGGAAAGAAGTAAAACATTAAAGATTTGTCTACTTACCCACATCCTGATGAGTCCTGGAGCCTCTGTGCAGGACTGTGTCAGTCCGTAACAGTAACACTTGCTGCAGCCAAGCGGGTTTCGTACAGACAACCCAAACGTGTCCTGCTTACAGCGGTCACAGTTGTCTCCTTCCACATTCACCTTAAATAACAAACAGGTAAACACACACAGGTGAGGTAAGCCTCTGTGTTTTTAATAAACATTTTAACATTATTTTAACTACAAATTCTGTTTGGTTGACAAGAAGCAGAGAAAAGTCATGTGCATCAGTGAAAGTAACTAAATCCACCCATCTGATCATCAATATGTAGAGTATTTCCAATGCAAAACTTGAGGGTGGGTACTGATCTGAATTCATTAGGCCTGTTGCTAGAAGTCCTCTGGTGTTGTTTAATTTAAAGCAGCAGCACGTCACGAAACTTCTTTAAATTTGTTTTTGTTTTTATCAACTAAGAAATATTGATTACTCTAACAGCCTTTTCACATGTTGAAAACAGAAAAACTGAAGACCGATTACAGACAGAACAGAACTCAGCTGCCAGGCTTTTAACCAGAGTAAACGGGTCTGAACATATCACCCCAGTGGCCTCTTTACAACGACTTCCAGTGTGTTTAAGGATTGATTCTAAGGTTTGTTTAATTACTTACAAGGCACTAAATGGCCTGACTCCTGGGTATATTTTATCCCCATATGACCCTGAGAGCCTTGAGAGAGCCCTGAGGCTCTAAAACGCCCTGCCAGAGGAAATACAGCGGGCTGAGTCAGTGTCCACTTTTAAATCTAAGCACTTTTATCGTACTACCATTCCTGATTTCATCTGATTTTAGTTCTGGATCTGGGTTTCGCCATTTTTAACTTGTTTCTATGTGGTTTGTTCATTATTTCTATTCATTTATTGTTGTTTTTTAATGTATTTTCATGGTATGTTTTATGTGTTCTTTTCCTGCTAGTTGAACCACTGTGTGACTTTGTTTTGACAAGTGTGATACAAATAAATATATAATACTAATGTAATACTTAAGTTGACTTTTCTAACTTGGACAGCATTATATATTTTAGCTATTTAAATACACCCAAACTGCTGTATACAATACAGAAAATGCATTTGATGCCTTGGTCGCATTGGGGTAGAAATAAGTATCTCACTGCACTGAAATGTTTACGTTTGGAGTAAATAAGCTGAGAGCTGACTGGTCTAAAATGGGATTGTGGACAGACTGTGTGTATTAAGCTTTCTCTCTGCCGAGAAAAGGCTTACGGGGCTGTCAACAAAACGTCACCAATTAATGTTGAGTTCTGTCAAAAAGTCCTGCAGGTTAGTGAGGAAGGACTGAGAACAACAGAGGGATGGGAAAGTACAGTGAAGGAACCTAGAACGTCAGCTTTAGTGGTCTACATTATTAGCATTTGTTATGTCATAAAGAGGTTATTATGTCATTACTGATGATCAAAATAAAAGCCAGCAAAGGTCAATGATCAATTTAATTAGCAAAAATGTTTAATTAATTGATATTTTTAGTCCAGTCTATATGTCGTCTATTTTTAATGTTTTAAAATCCCTTGTTTTGTCCAACAACAGTCCAAGACATCATGTTTTTCTATTTATAATCATATAAAACAGAGATAAATAAAAAACAGATTGATAAATGGGTACCACTTTACATTAAGATGATACTTTATTTCTAAGTGTTTTTTAATTAGGTTAATCAGGTTGTTGACACTTTATTAATCATTAATGAGCTGTTTCAACACATTAGATAAAAAGAGCATCTCATTGCTTACTTAGCTTACTTTGTCTTCTCCATCAGCAGCATTTATAACTGTCAGATTCAATCTGATATTTGCTAATAAGTTCCCAGCATTTAACCACTGTCAGCATATCTCAATGATCAAAAAGTTTCATGTGGCATATCAAAATAACATCAGTGAATTGGTTGATACACTAAGGCTTTGGCAATATTGTTCACGTTGATATTTTTAGCATGCAGTGTTTTACACTTTACAGTAAGGCTCCATCTGCCAATAATACGTAAATGTCAGTAACTCATTAGAAAGAATAGTATGCAGCAACTGGATCCTGCCAAATAGTGAGTCCAAATCAATGTATGAAAAATGTGTTAGAACTTGTCGTGATTTATAGAGTTTATAGATTTATAGAGTATAGAGGCATCTTAATGTGGCTTCTTTAATTTTACTAAATACTACTAAGGCCATATGTAAATGCAGGTAGATCACATGCTTCCATAGATAGAGAGGTACAGACAGACAGACTGACAGACAGACTGACAGACAGACAGACTGACAGACAGACAGACAGACAGACAGACAGGTAAGCAGCATATCACGTCACAGCCAGCAGAAATAACAGATGAACAGAGAGACAGGTGACAGGTTGAATGACTGTTTGAGTGACAGGCAGTCAACCTCCTACCCGTTCAGACTGACGATGACTCCCACTGATCTGAAGCCTCATTACAGGCCATGAATCAGGTGTGTGCATGCATGAGTGTGTGTGTGTGTGTTGCCACGCAAAAATTTGTTTTAGCATTTGTCGCCGTCAATGTGGGATAATGTGATCAGCAAGTGACAGCAGAGATGAAAGGTGTCTCCAGTCTGGGTGTGCCATATATTGAATATGTGCATTTATATGTGTGTGTGTCTATGTGTGTGTGAGTTTGAGCTGTGACAGCAAGCTATTGATGAGAGGCGTGTGTGTGTGATAATGTGATCAGCTCGCCACAGTGAGGATGACAGGTGTGAAATATATGCTATATGTGTGTCCATATAGGTTATTTCTAGGGAAGATAGAAGAAAACTGCATGTATATAATATATATGTACTGTATGTATGTGTGTATGCTTTTATCTTTGTGTGTGTGTGTGTGCGTGCACATTTTTGTTTGTGCCAGCATATGGATATGGAGGCCGTCACGCAGAGATGCCTGTCTTACTCAGTTCTGTGACATTTGGTGAAATAATTACACACTAACATGCATGCACACATATCCTATGACACACAAACACACTCACACACACTCTCACAGCGTACACAGATAAAGGACAGAGGATCCATGAGCAGTAGGTTTTAAATCTGCACTGACATTTAAAATCTAAACATCTCCTGGTAGGATTTAAACTATAAATTGAAGTTTTTTTTCTCAGTTTCCCCCACAGTCACTCATTCTGACTTCAAGCTTTCTGAAAAGTCAAAGTACTGCTGCTCAGCAGAATATCACTGCTCATTTTATTGTTGTTATTGGATGTATAAACTGACGTCGCCATACGGCCTTACAGACTACAGTACGTCTCACAAGTTCAGTTAATAACAAGATTTACAGTAAATTTGTATGTGTCAAACCAATCAGCAAATAATGTGGAGTGTTTAAATCAGTGGCTCCCACCCCAGGGGTCCCAACCCCGACACCTCTTGATTTGAAAGAGTGTAAGAAAACTTTATTTTAAGAAAAAACAGTGGACAGTGGATTGTGTCTCATTTCATTGATTTTTTCTCTGAAGAAAACTAAATGAAGTTCAGTTTATTAAGAAATCTAAAAAGTCTCACAGGAGGGCATAGTGATAACCTGAACAAAAGCTATATTCACAGAACCTTCACTCTCTGCTTGACAACCTCAATCTACATTAGACAAGTATGCAATTAAAACAACCAAAAAGCTAATACAATTGCAAAAAAAAAAAAAGTCTTTTAAGTATGTATGAATGTTAAAAATGAAGAGAACTGTATAAAACATTCCTGAAAATATGAGGAAAACATACTCCATCTCTGATTCAATGATCACAGAAAATATACTCAAAATTTCTGGCAGTTATTGTGTTCATTATTTAGGATGATTGTAAAGGTTACCAGATGTTCTGTACTTTTACTTTTACGCATTGAACATAATATGAAATATCCAAAAATATGTCACCAATGCTGTGTTGAAATTTCTAACTTCCGACCTCAAAGCCTCCCAGGTGCACAATGGCAAAAGTAAAAAGTAAGACTGTCTTGGGCAAGTGTACATTCAATTGAACCCTCCGCAGTGTAGCCTCTTTGCATAAATGACATTAAGGAGAAAAAAACCCAAAAAGAAACAAAAGACTAATAACAGCTCAGAGTTTATTCACATGTAAGAGTGATTCAGGTTGAAGGAACGACTTGTCATTATTCTGCTGAAACGACACTTGCTTTAAGAAAATTCCCACAAAGTCTCTCAAGGCAACAAGTGAATAAAAACTAATTTGAAAGGCATAGAAAGGCTATAACAAATCTGCTTACTTAAGGGTGTCTTTATTCATGTAGCTCAGGGATTATCAGTTTGACACCAAGATGAATTAGAAACACACGTATGTAAGGGATCATCTACAGTGAGCAGGTCATTGCTGGTTTCTTTCACAATAATGACCCGGTCAATGTACATTATCCCACTTATTACATGGTTACTTACACACACACAAAAAACAATAATTTGACACAAAATATTAATTTAAAAATTATTTTCTTGATTTAAAAAGATTTTCTTGCTCTGCCGCTGTCTATGATCACAGCTGCGTCCATAGCAACGGTCTGTTCATCATAGCAATTGTCTGCTTTCAAGAAATTACAGACCTTACAGTGCTCTGATTGACCAATGAGAATTGAGTATTTAACAAAGCCATGTAATAATTGCCAATAAGACATGAAATGATATCTTTTTGACATGATCAAACTTCTGTGACTTGTATATGACACCCAGGTGTTTTTGGATGTGCACGTTTTTATCAATTTGAAAATCAAGCACATTTTTTCTGTTTAATTTGTAATGTACATTCTTTATTTAAATATTTTGATTTTTATTGTATTTTAGTTAAATTACTGTTGTGATTCATTGCCACTATAATAGGTTAGGTTTATTATAAATAATATGTTGTAAATTGTTGCTGTCGGGCAAAAACCTTGTATGTCCAAAACTGCTACTTTTCAGAAAATGGTGTAAAAAAAACAAAACAAAACAAAACAAACAAAAAAAAAAATTGTATTTAAACTAACTGTATGCTGCTTAGTCAAAGTCAGTTGCTCTTTTAAATACTTCTTAATGGTTAAATATATGTGAAATCCCCAGACAGACATAAAGGGTCACCAATGGCATTAATTTATGAAAAGAAAAATTAAAATGTCAATATATGGAGATACAAGGTTTGCGCCTGACAGCAACAATATGTTATTACTATTTTATTTGTATATTTAAATTGATGTATTATAATCAAGTTTATAAATACATAAGTATATTTCTGTGCAGCTCTACACATTTGTCTGACTTTTTTCCCTTTCTTTTCATCCATGATTTGAAATGATAACATGTTGAAAGCATTGTACTGACCTGTAAATTGAGCATCTTTCAATAACTAATACATTACAAATGTTTGGAAAAATGGGTAAATTCGTGTGTGTGTATTGTTGTGAGTGTATGTTGTACCTTGCAGCTACATTTTCCCGTTCGGTCGGCGCAGGCACACACTTGTCTCTCCATGTCGCAGGTCTGGCTGTCCGATCCTGAGATGTTACACTCACACTGGGTGCACTGTGGGAAATGTGGATGCAGACAACGCCAAGCTTCTGTTATCAACAACATAGCAGGCTGAGAGAGGAGCTAGCAGAGTGTGTCCCAGCTTTATGCTTCACCAAACCATTAAACTTCACTCCAAAATGAAAATGTTGCCATTATCTTCTCACTCTCACGTCAGTTGAAACATCACTGAAGTTCAGACGAACACACGACACAGAGTTGTCCAATTCCAAAAAGTGTGAAAAAAAAATGACCATGAAATTTCTCTGAACACTGACTTCACAGCAGGATCATTAAGTTGTTTTTATTCCGCTGCCAAGCTGTTCATGAAAAACTATTTCCAAACCATTTCTCTACCTTGGAGCTTCACAATGGAGCAAATATCAAATAGGAAACTTGATTGTGACTGTTTGAATACCCTTTTGAAGTCTAATTAAAGAAAGTCTGCTGCCTTCAAACTGAGAGGGCTGAAATGAAACTTGAAAAAAATATGAAAAATTTGACAGCCATGTAAAAGTCAAGGGTAAATAAAGGTAAATAATGTCACTATTCTGAATTATTCCACTCTCAAGTGTCGCTGAATTAAATAACGCTAATGTTTGACTCTTGTACAAAAATTATTTAAGATTTAAAGGAAAACACTCGTGTCATGATACTGTTAGGTGTTTATCAACTAGACAGTGGATGCATCCTTTTATTGAGGCCTTTTTTGTTCATACAATCCATAATAAATCATTGTCATGTCTATGAAACTCTCTGCAGAGTCACAGACTCTGAACCCCCAATGACTGAATCCCATCACAGATTCTCCAGCGTCTCCTCCCTTATTGCAATAACAATATAACAGCACACTTTATGATAATAATAGAAATACTAGCAGAGTTGATGTGGATCATTCACCTGAGGAAAGTCTCTGTATCCAATTTGACATTCGTTGCATTTCTCTCCTCTGAAGGAGTCGCGACAGAAGCAGCAGCCTGTGTTGACGTTACACTGCTGGGTCACTGAGCCGATCACGCTGCAGCCACACTCCTGTGTGCACAAACACAAAGACAAAGACAGAGATTATTACCTGTTGCTGGTCTTAATGCTTAAAAAATCACTTTATTCAGACATCAGAACATCAAGCAGAAACTTTTTTTTATCAAGCACAAAACAAACATTTGTCACGGTTCTTTACAACAGTCAGCAAGTTTCCACGTTTAGTGTTATTTGACTTCAGTGAGGTAAAAGACGAACTGAACTGCATGTCCACAGTTCAAAGATCACAACTGAGCTTTGAATCAAGATGCTGTGTTCAAAATGTATATGTGTATGTCTCAATTAAAGATGAAAATACAATAAAAACAGATGATTGTTATGTGTGTTGTGAGGCAAAAGCCGCAAAATCGTGAGCTGTAAATGCTTAACTGGTGAAATATGAACAACCGTTGTTGAATCAAGATCCTCACTGAACAATGTGCTAAAGGGACAGTTCACACCTAAATCAAAAGATTCATATTTTTCCTCTTACCTGTAGTGCCATTTATCCATCTAGATTGTTTTGGTGTGAGTTGCTGAGTTTTGGAAATAATGGCTGCAGAGATGTCTGCCTTTTCTAAAATGTAATAGAACTACATGGCACTCAGCTTGTGGTGCACAAAGCACCATAAAAATCGAATTGAAAATCCTCGGCTGAGCCATAACTTTAGCACCACTGAGCTGGCTAGCTCAATGTAACGGTTGGTGGGTGTAGTTTTGTAGAAAGAAAATAGTTCCTACATGAAACTGCTCACAACAATGTCTGTGGATAAGTAACTGGGTCATGATTTCTGGAAAGCGACATTGCTTGTTTCCAAATGTATTTTTTTGGTGCTTTGAGCGCCACAAACCGAGTGCCATCCTGTTCCATTATATTGGAGAGAAATCAGACATCTCTACAGTCGATATCTCCAAAAATCGACAACTCACTCCCAAACAATCTAGACCAGTGATGCCATGGTTACGGCCCGCGGGCCGGACCCGGCCCGATTGAACATCACATCCGGCCCATGGGTTGATATGACAAAACGCCAAAAATGTGAATTAAATCAGATAATTTCGTTAGGTAAAAATGTGTTATGAACATATGTGTTAGTCATAGTTCCTAGTCGGACCCGTTTCAGTGACGGACCGAGCCGAGCAACAACCAAATCACACACGACTCTGCTTCAAAACAGAGCTTGGTTAAATCTTTGTCTGTAATTACACGTCAGCGTTGTGTTTACTTTGTGACGTACATGTTCACTTTAATAGTGCATTTTATTACGTTTGGAACTATCGGTTTTCATAAGTTACACTCGCGGTAAATTTCTGTTGTTTTACCGACGTAATATTTAACCTGCCCAGCAGGGGGCCTCGGCGCTACGCCTCAGACTGATAGTGGATTTGTTGATTCATACTGATAACGGTGTAGCAGTGAGTTCTATTATACTGCAGATGTTTATTTAATTTCTATACATTAAGAGTATCTGTAGTTTATTGTGTAAATGTGTAACTTCATATTTTATGGTGTAAAAGACATTACAGACGTTACACTTTTGTAATGTTTATTTTCTGTTTATTTCAGTCTACATAACTAATGGTGAAAAACCTAAGAAATAAAACTGAGGAAGAAAAGAGAACAAAAGATAAAACATCAATCCTCAACAAAACTTCTGGAGTTTCCCTTCTTCATTGATGTTAACTATCTGTCTAGCTGTACAAAGCTGACGTCGTATTGCAAGGGCAGAATAATATGCGTCTGCGGAGCTGCCCGGTGTGACTTTGAGCACGGAGCGGGAGACAAACAGTTTGAATATATGTGTTTTTTAGAGGGAATATTCGAACGTCATTTTTGAGCAATTTTGACAGTCCTAGCATGGATAGGACAATGTTACCTTTTCAGAGGTTACTGTAACTTGCTTTAGGCGTCTATGTAATTGTAGGCCTCATTGTGAGGCTATTGTGGTGCCAATGCAATTTCTTTTTGATGTGTAGGCCTTAATGAATAATTTCAAACAGTGATGTTGAGTCAGTGTTTGGTCTTTTCAGTTCGAAAGTTAATTCGGCCCGCTGAGGTCTCACTTGAAAAAAATCTGGCCCCCTGACCAATTTCACCCTGGCATCCCTGATCTAGACGGATAACTAGGACAACAGGTAGGAGGTGAAACATGTATTTTTGATTTTGGGGTGAACTGTCCCTTTAAAACAGGTGATTTTTTAACTCTGGATCCACAACAACAGTCATTCCAAGAGCTGAATTTCAGTGATATTTTATGTACTGATCTGTGTTCATACTTGGAGCTCATACGTTTTTTCTTTTTCACACTGAATAATTTGCTGTGTGAATCTATTTTGCTCAGTTCTAGTTTTTGTATTTTTTTGCTGTTGTACTTCACTGACTGCTCTGTTCTATGTTGTACCTCTCGCTGTGTTTTACTTTGTTCTGTTGTCTTTTGAATCTTTTTATGTTTGTTTTTTGTGCCACTAAGATCTGTTGCATCTCTCTTTGTTGTCCTGATACTCTTCTGGATCAATGTGTTGTTAAACTGAGACTTACAGTACTTTCATGTTCGAGCCTCTAATTGCTAATAGGCTACCGCTACTTCTAATAGTTTACTGTTATTGCTGCCTCGCAGCCCTTTGGTGAGATGGTTTCACTGCAGAACAATTACTTTTTAAACACTTTGAACAAAGTCTTGTTACAAAACAGAGAAGTGGAGGAAATGGAAACGATGGAGCTGCGGAAATAAAGGTGATAAAGAGGACGGAGTGCAGAGAGAAAGGCTGTGTAAACAGGCACTGTGATAATAAGAGAACAGAGTATGGAAGGAAAGGGAGGGAGTACACTGAAAAGAGTGGAGGAAGGAAAATTATAAAGTCAGAGCAGCTGAAATGGAGATTAAAATGCAAATTAGATAAAGACTTGCATGAGTGTAAATTGTGACTAAAACTAGAATACTCTGGTTTCCTTTGATTGCATTTACCTTACCAGTGCACTTATTGGGGTTAAATTAGTAAGAAAATTATGTTTCTGTTGTGATTTCTTAGTTAGATTAATATGTTGAGTATGTGCAAACATAGTCCAGGTGCATGAATACATTGTTTTTCACTTAGGGATTGACCAATATGTTTTTTTCAGGGCCGATACGATAACTGATTTTTGGCATCAATATGCATTTACAGTAAAAATGAAAATAACCATTTTCTACAACTTTATACAGTACCTCCACTCCACTACATTAGGAGGCAAATACAGTATTTTTTCCTTCATGTCTACATTTATTTGATAACTTTAGTTAGTTACTATGTTGATTAAGATTATCAGTACAAAATATAAATCAACTACTGTGAACAATTATGATGTATTATGATAGATTGAGCTACTAAGTAGATTAATTAACAGTCAGTTAGTGTTGCGGGCAGGATCACTGAGTGAGACTTCAGACTGGACTGCAGACAGAGAGAGACGACTGCATCACAGCCAAAGTAGCACATTTTTCAGTTGCATTTTTTTTTATTGGCAATAGGATAAAAAATGAAAATGTGCAAATACTGAATATTGAAGTCAATAATTGCCAGGACTGCCACCTAATTTTGCTACTGGTATTATATTAGAATTTTTTTAAAATTGATGATCATTTCATCATCAGTAACAAGGTTCAAATTATTTCTGAGTGAAAAGTGAAATTACTCACAAAGATACAGAAAACTTTCATTTTCCATCATATTCAAAACAATTTGTGGACCAAGCGTTAATCTGTTATACGATACTGAGCCTAGTTTTTGTCCCATTGCTCAACTGTGTTTGCTAAACTCCATATATTACTACAACTTCTACAGGAAGTGGTGGAAGAAGTACTTTTATTTAAGTATTAGCATAAAATATACTCAAAGCACCAAAAATAAGAGTACTCATTATGCAAAATGGCCCATTTCAGAATACGATGTAATAAAATTATAGATATATGAATGTACCATGTATCACTTTAATGTTGCAGCTGGCAGTTTGAAGGCTGTTGGGGGCAGAGCTGTGTTGCAGGCTGCAACGTACAGGTGTAGAGGCTGCGTTCAGTTTCACGCCATACCTCTTGCCTTTCTTTCAATGACATCATCGCACTAGTTGCTTGCTCAAAACGTAATGAAAGACGCTCTGCTTGTATTGTCAATTTATTCTTGAAATTCTGAATTTAATTAGACAGCAGAATACTTATACAAATACTATACTTATACAAATACTTTTGTTCACTCTCTTTTCTTTTTTCCTAACTCATCCCAACTTTTTCATACTGTGTCAGAACCCTGAAGTATACGGCAGCTTAAAATGGAAACACTCAAGTTACATACTTCAAAACTGTAGTTAGGTACAGCACTGGGGAGGACCTACTTTCCAAACCTGAGTGGGTTATACAAACGTTAACAACAGCACTTTGCAAGTGCAGTTTCAGCATACCTTGCATCCAGTGACGATATCATGACCCCAGTGGTTGGGAGCACAGCGGTCGCACCTCTCACCAATAGTGTTCGGAGGACAGATACACTGTCCTGTGTTAGCATCACAGTTATTCCCCACATGACTGCACTGACAGGCTGGAGGAGAGGAGAGGAAAGGAGAGAAAGCATGGTTTAAATTGAGTAAAAAATATCACTTACATGCCTTTTTTTTTCAGTATCTTATTACTTCTAGTTCTCAACAATGACACCGTTTTTCTTTCACAGCATGACATGCTGGCTAGCAGATTCCAAATTATAACAACAACAACATGTCTGGGATCGAGAACAGGGAAACAAGCTTGCAACATTTTGTAGAAACTCAAACCTCGGAGGAAACATTTTGGTAACAGCGTGTATCTGGTTAGACAGTTAGAAATATTGTCTTTATCTAATATTTTGCACCTTCCACATAAGGAAAAAATAAAATGTTCATTAGATTAATAATGAGGTGAATGTAATGTGCAGACTGAATTATGTGGATTAACCATCATTCAATAAAACACACAAAAAAGTTTTAGTTATTCTAATTTGAAAGGGTAATTTATTGAGTTACTGCATGAACATTATGTTGTTTATTGTAACACCCATAATCTCTCAGTGTCATTTGTTTTTATTTATTCACAACCAATGTACTTACTCAATCACCACCACCATTCCCCAGAAATCACAACTGCCATTGCCAGACAACTCTCTGCCTTGCTAAGTACACTGGTTGAATTGAAATGTTAATGCTCATGAAATGCGAACTCATCTTTACAGGAGAGTTGCATTATTTGGTTAATATTTCATTTATTTTAATGATGAAGTTCCCTGAAATCTAATGGAATGACACCTGAATAACGCATGCAAATTGCTGTATTAGTTAAGTTTTGTTTCATCTGCTGGTCGTGCATATTTTGGAAACCACGTTCACACAGCCTGAATCTTATTTGTATTCTGACTCGCCTGCAGTAAATTCCCTGGAACATTAAACACAAGCCAGCATATTATTTCTGTAACCTGACCGCTGCCCTGTGGTGCTGATCTTCAGATGAATCAAAGCAAATAATTCCCAGTCCTATCTTGTCTTTCTGCTGTATGACTGGGCTTTCTGGCTAACTTATTACTGTTCTTCCTGGCTGTCAATAGTGGTTAGCATCAATAATATGTTGCATAAGGAGATTTGTGGGAAAAGCTATTCTTAGTCGTACTTGGGGTGCGTGGATGCTTAATCCTTATTTTGGGCAGCATAAGTTTGCCGCACCTGCTGCCTGGATTGCCAAGGTTTTAGGGCATATGATTTAATAATTTGAACACATTCCCTTGTAAAATAATCTGGTCTGGAATAGACATTTAAAAAATGACTAATGTGTTTTCAGATGATGTAACATCTCCTCAGGCAACAATAATGAAAACCCATAGCTCTGGCAATACACAGATAATAACAGCTAATTGTTTTCAGGCGTACATTTTTTGATACGTTTACCACTGATACATCTGATTAGTATCATGTTCCAGTGTCTTTTTAGTCTCGTCTGATATTGGACAGAGTTTACCTTTCCTAAATCATGCCCATTCTTTGTTGACTTGAATTACACATATGCTGTTTGTCAGTTTAAAATATACAAGATCAGCACAAATACTGCTGTCCCTTATTACGTTATCTTGCCTGAAGTGTTTTATCCAGTGACTCCTGGCCATTTTATCTGCTGCGAAGAGAAGAACCTGCTTGTGTGACTACATTCCTATATGAAAATGCACAGACATCATAGCTACAACAGCTAACATGCCACAAAAATGCATGATAAAGTAAGCATATTGTTTCTAACTGTTCCTAAAAAACAGCATACTCATTCAGAGTTTGCTAACTTTAGCCACCAAACCCTCCTGTTCAAACCAGACCAAGTAAGACTGCAGCAGGACAATCCCTGCGTGTAATGAATAGAGCAAGGGCGTGTTTTATTAATTATAAAAGCAACTTCTCATTTGTGAGAAAAGTTACATAATCTTGCTATGAAATTAATTCCATCTCTACTTCGAACACATTCAATATCAGCATGCTACAAAAGTGAATCAGCAACATGCTGTACAATTTGAGCAAACCTTGACCTTTAATTTGAGGTGTCAACACAGACATGTGAATGGTGTTAAATCCCTGCTGATTTAACTTCGAATCAACACTACTGGAAGAAGGATTTTCAGCAAATCCGTGGAAATTAAATTAGCTGGAAAGTTTGTAGTTCTATGTATAGCGCCGGTCATGAGAACAGGACGGGGATTATAGACAGAGAGTGTTAACGTAATGTCAATAAAAAGAAATCTAAAAAGAAAATGAGCTTGCTTGTTGTTATCTGATGATTATCTGTCTAATTTGCATGAATGCAAACAGGCATACACACAAACACAAAAAACAAGGATTTCCCTGTAAATTTGACTACATTTTATCTGATATGATTAAATGATCTCTTCTTAAAACATTCTTTACATGTAGTCATTATCAGCTGTTTTGTTTGTTCACTGGCCAAGATGAATGAATAATCTTTCAGCTCCATAATTTATTGGTCATGTCATTATCATTCTGTGTGTTCAACCTTCAAAGATGCTCATATCAATCAGCAGCTAGTTTCTCCAGGCAACATTTCATCTCTTTAACTGCCTCAGAGACACAGTCCTTGGTCCTGATTCTCTAATTTGACCGTTCCTTCTCTCCCTTTTTTCCCTCCATCCTTTCATTTGTTATCATCTATATATATTTGCATGTATAGATGGGTGATTTGTTTGATGTAGCTATAGCGTTTGCTAAGATGCATGTTTAATAACCCTGGGGAAAACTGCAGAATTAGTTATAAAACATGGTTTAATGTCAAAAATACATGATCATGAGTTCTTCATAATTTCTCAGAGTCTGACTTGTTATTAGATACTGGAGGAACTTGGTCATTTCTGCAGGAAACTGATGATGCTGTGGAGCTGCAGTATAGATACCAACTCTATTATGTTCACATGAAACTGCAATAGGAAGAAATGTCTACGCTGACAAACTGAATAAAAAGCAGCACTCATTTAACTAAAGCCTGCAGCTCATATTCAGGACATTTTTTGCCATGTTTTGCTATAATGATGTTTGTCTTTTTGTCCTGCTTGTGGGCAAAAAAAAAAAAGTTTCCTTTGCAATAATTACTGTATAAAACTGGCACCATGATGTGAAGGAATGACATGCATTTTTTAGATGATCCAATAACATTTTTTAATTTCTTTGCAGACAATTTGTGTCAACTTTAAATTAAAAAGAAAGAACAGAGCAGCAGTTTAATAAGGACATCATTTTGCAATTGCTGACATTACTTTCATTGCAGATTAGAGGACGAAATGTACCTGCTTTGATTTTGTCTGTAGTTCCAGTGGATTGAGCTACACTTTTGTTGTGTGGGCTAATAACAGAGTCAGCCTACTTTTTAAAGTCTAAATGAAATCGAAAACTGCTTTTTTAGATTACATCCCCATTCATATTGTGCACCTATTGAACAATATATACCAAAAAAAAGAAAAAAAATTTTTTTTGTATGTGTAGGCTTGAACCAAACAATTCCAACTAATAATCTCATGACATCCACCCATCAATCAGGCTTCAACTTTTAGCAGCAGAGGGCCAAGATTCATTTGTTAGCTAGCTAGCAACAGCATTGGAAGGTTTGTGTTATCACAGGCAATCTTTTTAATGTTCAAAGAAAATCCCTCCCATGCCTGCCTGTTCTGTTTCACTCAGATATCCATCACAATACAGAAGCTTGATACTCTCGAAATGTCATTTCAACTGGACTTAAAAGAAACACGCTTTGAAGAAACACTCTCCTTTCTGCCCCTCCAGCCGTACTTACGTGTGCAGCCGCCCTCCTGGAAGTTGAAGAACCCACGTGAGCAGCGGTCACATTTGGGCCCGGTGACGCCCGGTTGACACCGACACTGACCGGTTTCATCACAGTCAAACGACTTGGACCCAAACGAGTTGCAGTGACACGGGACACAAACTCCACCTGTGGTGACGCCGTGAGTCTGAGCCTGGAGAAACACAGTAAAAGACAAGGACAAAGGGCTGGTAAACAGAACTGAGAGCAGATGGTAGAATTAGGGTAAGACACATCGCAGACACACTCAAGCAACTAATGACACGAGACTTGTTTCTGATTGACAAGTAAAGACATCAAAACTGCATTAGGTCTTTGTTGTTGCTGTTTAGAAAAATACAACACAACTCACGGTGGTTCATCAGACTGGACTCAGACACTCACAAACTGCCCCTTGAGCTACAGCGTGCCAGCCAAGATGGTTTTAACAGATCGTTTGAAATGCTGCCAGATAAGAATAAGGTGCTAAAATGAACAGAATATGAATCAGCTTCCTGTATACAGGGTGTGAACATCATGATTTGCCTAAAAATAATGACATTTAGAAGACCAATTAAGCAACAACAAACATCTTGAGTTACTTAAAGAGGTGACATTTTTCTATGATGTCACGTTGGCATGATGGTATTAAAATGTGTTAAAGATTGCTCATTATGTGTATGCTTCCCACATTATGCACTATTGGTCTTACATTACTGGTTACACTCCGCAACATCTTCAAACGGAAATGTCTTTCACAGAAAAAACACAGCAACAGTCATGCCAGTAAAACCCTCACACAGAACACATGTGATACTACAGAACAGGATTAGGAGCACATATGCAGATTTATTTGAGTTTTAAGTCAGAATTCTGAGATTAAAGTCAGAATTTTGAGAAAAAAGGCAGAATGCTGACAATAAACTCCAAATTGTGACTTTATTCTCTTTTTTGTTAAATTCAGAATTCAAACTTTTCTCATAATTTCAGCATTTTTCTCAGAATTCTTTTTTTTCTACGAAATCTGTCTTAAAACTCAGAATTTGGACTTTGCCTCAGAATTCTGACTTTAAAGTCAAAATTCTGACTTTGTCCCCATATTTCTGACTTTAAGAATTCTCACTTTCCCCTCATAATTCTGCCATTTTTCTCAGAATTTTGACTTTTTAAAAAAATTATAATTCTGACTTTAAAATCAGAATACAGACTTTCTCAGAACTTTAACTTTTTCAGAATTCTGAGAAAAGGCCAGAATTTTTCTCAGCCTTCTCAGACTTAAAACTCAGAATTATATCTTATATATCAGAATTTTAACTTTAAACTCTGGATTGTTTTCTCAGAAGTCTGACGTTACTCTGACTTTAAACTCAGGATTCAAATAAATTTTTCACATTAACATGACTTAAATTCATTTTTCACATGTTACAGGCCTTAATCCTCTTACACACCTACATTTCCATGCAGTGTTTTAAAACTATTCAGATGTCAAACCATCACATCCACAAACACAAACAGTCGGATGCTTGATAGAAATCTAATGTGTTTTAAACCTGTTCTTAAGCAACATGAATGTCTGTACATCTAAAACATTTTGCACGCCAAGTAAACACACCCATGCTACTTAGAACACACCACTGTCATCAACATGCAGTGTGTGTTACCCCTGTCCTAGGCTTGTACGCCCCCCTGGGACAACCCCCTGTGCGGGACGACCCCCCCCATCTCTGCTGCACAGCTTCTATGGGTATGCGTTCCACTGGCCTCCGTGTCTCCCTCCTCTCGTAACCCTGACGACGCAAGTCACAGCGTCTGCCCACGAAGCCGGGGCGACAGATGCAGCGGCCCTCGACATCACAGCGCTGAGAAATAGAGCCGTGAGGGCTGCAGCCACAGGGCAGACACTCCTGACGCTCAGCATCCCACCAGCAGTTAGGCTGGACCAATCACAATGCACAGGGGTGGAGAGGGCACAGACAGGGGACCAATGAGGATTAGAGGGCAGGATGAATAAAAAACAACAAACTGAAAGTACAAGAGGTGAAAAAAGCAAAAAATAAAAACATCAAAACGTCTATTTTATGGAGATAATAATCATAATAATTCATCTCCGTCATAATCATTGTATCATTATTACATTTACTGCAAATTTACATCGGAAAACATAAAACACTTCCCACTGGATGAACTTTATACTACCAACAATATGAGTTTACATTTTAATAACAACAGTTTTGTAAAATATATTAACACAGTGCTGCAGAAACTACACATATGTGACTTTTATGGCACATTAGCTGACATAGTAAAAACTGAGCTGCAGGAAAAATGTAAAACCATACATGGCAGGTTGATTTCTGCAGGATATTGATGAGTTAAAGGTCTTAAAGCGCTCTACATTTCCATAACTCCTTACATTACCTCATTTATACAGTGAGTATTATCAGAGGTGTGGAACAGATGTGGATGTGGAAGACTCTGCATCGATGCAGTGACAGATTTTGGAGCCTAAAAAAAATTACAGCCTACTACTGTTGATTGTTGATTTTCTGGCCTCAGCTGAAAAGCAAAAAGTTGTTAAGTTACATCTTTGGGTTGCAATGTCACTCTCTTGCACTGAATTGTGGGCAAACATTTGGCACCTTGCTTTATTATGTCGGGGGATATGGCGCAGGGAGAAAGAGATCATCAGCAAATGATCAAAGAATCCACACAGCATGTTGAAAGCAGACACCTGGGCAGAGCTCAGATTTTTACAAACTTACTAGGAAACTTTGAACTCACACACACTGTGCGTCATTTCTGCCTCATAAAAATACTTTGGTGGTGTTAATACAACAAATTTGAGGAACCACATTTTCAACCTGAGATAACATCTGCAGCCATAAAGAATACAGTGAGCCCAGCTAATCAGACAAGAACTGAGGAGGCCCTTTTAAGTTTGCTGTCTAACTCAGAGAGGGAAGACAATCGCCCAATTTGCAGCAGCTTTCATAGCTAAGGAGGAGAGGTAAATCACAGATAGTGGTGGGATAGAGTTAAGATTTATTTGACTGAAAAAGTAGCCATGTGCAAGTATTGATAAGATGTTGAATGTTGTTGGCAGGGGAATCATATTTGAATCATGAGGCCAGTGAAGATTCACAGCCCTACGAATTAAGAGAGGGCAGAAAAGAAAAGATGGAACTTTTGTTTGTCCAGAGAGAAATCTGTAAGGTGCAAATCAAAAATATACACAATACACAATGTCCAAATAATATAAACAGTAAAGGTCACTTTCGGTCAACTGCATATAGATGTGTATGACAAAACACATGTATGTGCAATATTAAATCTGAAGTACAGATAAGTTTATTTTAGTAAATTACAAAGGTACAAGGTACCCACCACAATTCTGGTAAACGAATAAACACATTTGACTTAAAGTGTTAAGAAAAATAAAGAGCATCATCATAATAGATGTAATTAGGTTTGAAAAACTCCACAGGTAGCCCATTAGACACAGGGAGAATTAATACCAGAAATGCTACAGTGTACGTGGAAAATAAATGAATAAAAAGGCTACACGGGAATGGCACCAAAACATATTGGCAACTATCTATAAAGATTACTGGGGTCTATCAAAATACTTACCATGCACTCGTCACACTGTCGTCCAACCACATTTTCTCTGCACTGGCACTGCCCTGTCTCCTTATTGCAGACCTCAGATACAGAGCCATTAGTGTGGCACTGACAGGCTGCAGGAGAGAAGAGGAGGGGAGAGACATCATATCTTACATCTATTATCATTTCTTAATGGTAGAATTTATACATGGGTACATGTAACAACACATATTGGTTTAACAAAAACACAAGTTGGTGAGTGTGTTTACTTCACACTACAGTACGCTGGATAAGAGCTCAGATCCAGCTTAAGGTCTTCTTCAGGATTAGCTGTCGATATGCAGTTTAATATCCTGCTGACTGCACTTTAGAGAAAATCTTCTCTTCCCCAAATAGATTCTTCAGTCTGGTGCGCTGACTTAGTTTTGCGAGATTTTGTATATAAAAACACACCCAGCTTAAGTGTGAGCCTAAATGACAAAGCGAGGCTACAACACAGGACCACATCTCATTGTCATTAATTTGAGAATGTAGATTTGTCCTGTTTGCTCTGATGAAAATCTGGCGTTGAGTGTTCACAATCGTGCACAGGTAAAACAAAAACCCTGATTCCAAAAAACGTTGGGACGCTATGTAAAATGCAAATAAAAACAGAATGCAATGATTTGCAAATACTTTTCACATATGTCCAATTTAATTCAGTACAGAGACAAGATATTTAATGTCTAAACTGATAAAATTCATTAGTTTTTGTAAACATACACTCATTTTGAATTTGTTGCCTGGAACACGTTTCGAAAAAACGAAAATGTGTCGTGCATTATGAAGCACAACATATACCACTGGAGACCCCAGACTGTTGAGCCTCTGAGGTCATGTATCAAGCAAGAATGGGTAAAGAATTTCACTTTCAAAACGTCAAAGTTAGAGTCCTCAGTTCCCAAATGCTTACTGGGTGTAGTTAAAAGAAAAGCTGATGTAACACAGTGGTAAACACGCCCCTGTCCCGAGTTTTTTAAAATGTGTTGCAGGCAACAAATTCAAAATGACTGTATATTTACAAAAAAGCAATACAGTTTATCAGTTTGAACTTTAAAAATCAACTTGTCTTTGTACTGTTTTAAACCGAATATAGGTGAAGGATTTGCAAGTCATTGCATTCTGTTTTTTTTTTTTATTTATTTATGTTTTACACATGGTGTCCAAACCACCACTATGGTTTAAGATACAGACCATGAACTACAACGTCCTCAGTTTTCCCCAACACTGGCAGGATTTTTTTTTTTCCTGTGCACAGGGGCTTGCAGAGCAGATTGCCTTGAATTTTTGGGAGAGTTTATTTGCTTTTTTAATGGCAGTATATTCATTGAAACTGTACCAACGATAAAATTCTCAACTCTGCCTCTGACATTGAAAGTAACTGCATAACATTCAGTCCTTGGTCTCTGACATGTGTGTAGTTCTTCTGCCTTCTGAATGGGTTAGTTAAAGAAATCTCAAAACTTATTTCCACATCTGACCTTTCAGATCTCCCCCCGTCTTTCTATCTGAGATACTTTGTATGTCTTCAACTTTATTCAGCTTGGTGTTTAAATCCTGCTAGGGGAAAAAAAAAGACACACCCACACACACGCCAATCAACCCATTAGATATACAATTAAAAGCTTGAACATCACAGCTCCCATCTGGTAGATTGGCTGTCAGAAGCACACACACATACACACAAACATGCGCACGAAAACACACACACACCTTCTGAAAAAACTGGTAGCACACATAGCCGGTTTTACCTCCTGCCATTCGCTACCGTTAGATGTAAAAGAGACAGAAGGACAGACCTGAGTGTGGGATGGGAAAGTGAGAGGGAGAGGGGTACAACAGATGTCCACACACACAAACACACACACAAAATATGCAGAAAAACACATACGATACACAACATACATTAATTCCTGCTTCACACACAAATAGAGAGGCACGCATGCCCTCCCACACACAGATATACCCACACACGCCTGATTAAACATACAAGAAAACATGCACATATACGTCCGACTCTGTTTCACACACACCCTCTCACACACAGTCTCTCACCCCCCTGGCTTCACCCTTCGGGGACCATCTGGACTCCGTTCTGTCAGTCACTACAATGTACGCCTTGTTGTGGGATAAAATGTTGCTTTTTGTTATGTGTTTTTTAAATTTTTTTTTCCAACTTGAAATACATTATGTTCTGTTACGATGCAATCAGAAATCTGTCGTGTAAACAAACTACAGGAGCAGCTATTGTGCATCTATTCTATATCATTAGTACCCCAATGATGCGACGACTGGGAGTTATACAATCTATTAAGTATACAATAAATACAGACACTCAAGGTAAACAAGCTGCATGCTAGTGAGACATGGTGTTCAGAGGCCTTGAGGGAAAATGACAGAGCTGGAACATTGTGTAATAAACGCATTAAAATGTAAATTACATGCTTCATACAAGTTTACGTATCACATATATATGTTTGTTTGTCTGTTTTGAAATCTGGCTTGACAGCTAAGCTATTGTAAGTTAATTTTCCTTTCCTTCAGTTGGGAAGAACATGTATTGTAAGTAAGCTAAGTGTGAGTATATGCAAACAAATGTTATATACCGTCAGCAATGAAAGGAAAAGAATGCAAAATTCATCTGAGGTATGATAAAAAAAAAAAGATGAGCAGTTTGTAGTGTAAAGGGCTTTCCACACAAAGAATGATAAAAAATTAGCAATAACTATAAATATATCATTAGAAAAATCAAGTGGACGGTCCACGCCACAACTGTAACAATGAAAGTGGCGAACGATACTGATGGCAAAACTTTTAAGAAGAATTTGATTAACGAGCCAATCAAAATCCATCTCAATTTATAATGTATTGAACTGATGAAGTGCATACATAACATAAGATTAGGCTGCAGATTACACATAAAAAACATAATTTTAACTGAAACATAACCTACTGTCATACGGTCTTATGTGTTGATCGGGTCTCTGAAGTTTGTTTGGTCTTTACTGATCTCTGACGATCATTAGAACACCATCTAACTGGTGCTGACTCATACAACTCTCAGCGTTGGAATCTCCACCATTCAAGAATTTCATAAACGCATATCCTTCTGGTTTTCTTTTCATTTCTCAGCGCAACACACAACAGTGACATGTCGTCAATATCCATTTTCCTAAGCTGCCGACAGCTGAAGCACGCAGCGCGTATTTAAAGCCACTGTTAAAAGAACGTTATTACTCATCAGTGTGGATGCGCACTTCATTATCATTCTTGGTGTGGACATCTCTTTAATGGCACTACGATGTTGCAATTGTTTGACTCATTAAATGCTGCAAGTGTGTAGGATTAAGTGGCATCTGTTGCAATCTACTACATGCATGTAGGAGAAACTATGGTGGCCATAAAAATTAGCAAAAAATATTAAAAGGTGTAATATAGTGTTTGTTTTTGTTTTTTTGTTTTCATGAAAGAGGAGCTGCGCCCTCTACAGGTAATAACGGCTCATTTAAGGCAGCAATTCTTATTTTCAAGTGATTATACACTGATGAAAACATACTATTGTATAATATTACAATATTAAATTCCATTTCTGCCATATTCTTCCAATAAATCCCTGTGTATCTCGCACACTGGACCTTTAAATGCTGAACACTGATTTGGGCTTCTGCTCAGATTAAAACAATGCAACTGTTTGTTTGGACCTCTTTTTTACTTTACTACTTTTTTGGGGCCTATCACTCCCATGAAAAGTCTGAGCCTCAGCAAAGAGGACCCTAACAGACAGTCCATTAAGAGCAGTAAAATTAGAATTGTGAGATCCCCAAAGAGTTTATTGATCGACTGTATGAAGTATCTATGAAACATTCATTAAGTGTCAGACACACAGGAAGCATAATTACATTATTGAATTACTACACATCCACTTTATTCCAGTGATTGGACAAATGTGTGACAGTGCAATTCACGCGTCTTTTCAACAACTTGCAAACGACTTTTCCCCGTGTGAGAAATGGTCAGAGGAGTTAACTGTCTTGAATTTATTCCTCAAACAAATTGCTTTGTGGTCAAGTTTGCTTGCAAAATCAAACCATTTTCCATTCCACCGACTGAATAAAACTGAGCCGCTATTAGGACGAGACACAGAATGGCTGCGTCAAAAAATGGCCTCAGATAGGAACTTTGACAGCAAAAGAAAAAGTAAAGGATTTTTACAGTCTAATAGTGCACAAATGGACTCGGCCCGAACTCTCCTGCTCCACTCAATAAAATTCATTAAGACTGCGAGCGATAGGCTGACAGGCTGAGAGAGATAGACTGACAGAAGTGGAGAGAGAAAGAGAGTTGTTGTGTTTTAATAATTCCTGGTGGTCATTCGTACAGGATCAATAACAGCCCTCCAACTCCCAGACACGAGCAGCCGATCAGCACTGTAGGAGAGCAATAGATCAGGCTGATTAATCAATAACCATTTAGCTGGGTGGAGAGGGGAAACAACTACAGAACAATGAACTATCAAATACACATTAATACCCCCTGTCGGCCCGTCTTCCTGCTTCTGTGCTCGTCTGACCGTTTTATTTGTCTATTCATCGTCCTCGCCTGTCTATCGCTCTCAGTGAGGAGTCTAATCTGTCTTTGTGCCCGCCTCCTCGCTGCCACTGTTTTTGTCTGGTTTTGATGAAGATTTTCACAAACAAGCGCCATCTGTACGTCTGTATTCGCTGCCATCTCTTTCTTCCTCTCTTCTTTACAGGTAGAGTTTTTTTCTTTCTCACTCTTAAACACAGCTGGCAGTCAGTAGGCCGCTCCGACATCACACCTCCTACTAGCACACACACACACACACACACACACACACACACACACACACACACACACACACACGCACACGTGCACACACACACACTCCAGATGGTGTACTATCTACTCAATGTTTTTGTGAAGGGATTAAAGGTATCATTTAGCTAAAATTGAGTTTCACAGAGGAAATACTACTCTTCAGTGTAACACCCCTGCTGAGACACTGCAGCTACAATATTGGCTTTTTTATAATGATTTAAAAAAAAGTCAATAATGCTTTCCCTCTTAAAGTCCATATGTGTAGAATTGTTTTTTAATCCGATTACAGCACCTTAAAGCCACTCTGATGGCATACTGTTTATAGACAACATCAAGATAAACTGGTTCAATCAATATGCTGCTTTTACACAATTCATTTTCAGAGTCCCATGGTCGATCTGCAGGGATGCTGGGATGAGTCTTTTATGACACTATCGCTACAAGTCTACAAGTTCTCTACAAAACTATGTGTGTTCAGAGTTTACAAAGGGGGGCTTTAAGGTCAGGATATTGATAATAATGTCTGATTTGTCCCCTAATCAAAGTTTCAAATAACATTATGACAGTGACATCAAAACTAAACTCCGCTGTTTGCTCCCTCCGCTGTACAACCAATTGCCCCACTGGGGACAAATAAAGTGATTGATTGATTGATTGACTGATTGATTGAAAAATCTGTATATTCTGGACTTTAATGCAAGCCTATGTAACTTTGTTGAACAGCAGCCACTGTGGCTTTTCACAGAATTACAGAATAAGTTCCTATCGCATAGGAACAATAAAAAAAAACAACATAAAAAAACAAAAACAGCTTCAACAAAAGAGGCAGTGCACTGCAACTCTGTCTGATTGGACCCCAATGCTAATAAATGTAAGGTAAGCAAAAGAAGCAAAGACTAATAAAGTCAGCAAACTAACTCAGTAATGTCAGTCACACAGGAACATGTACAGTATAAAAAGCTTGCTAACACTGGCCATCATTAGCTGCCGGTCATACCAGATCAAGTAAAGCTACAGCAGCAACATCTCTGAATATATGTGATTGAGCAAAGGTGTGTCTAATTGCTTAAGAGTTAAGTTTTTAATATGTAGAAAAATGGAAGTGCTATTTCCTTCATAAGAAGTTACACAGCTTCACTTTAAAGTAAGTACACTACACTACAATATGCACGCCTAAAATCTACTGTACAACTAATATTAATATTGACTGAAGTATTTTATTATCTGTTCAATTTTGGATTTCTTCATTACTTCCATGATTTGAATTTTTCTAGTTTTATGGACTAACTAGCTTACGATAGCTTTTCTTTTCTTTTACATGTTGTGTATAGCACCTTGTGACTCATGTCTGTGAAAAGTGCTATATAAATAAACTTTCTTCTTCTTCTTCTTCAGTAATGAATCATAATCGAGCAACGAATCAAAACTACTGAAAGATTTATATGCCCATGTCTCTTGGTCAGTTCACTTACGTTGGCAGTTTTTTGCTGTGATGGCATCTCCGTAGTAACCTTCAGCACAACTGTCGCAAGTTGCACCTCCGTAACCTTGACGACAGCGTAGACACTGGCCTGTGATTGGATTGCAGCTACCAGGTACGGATAGGTCCAGGTTGCCATGGCAATCACATGGCTGGCAGGAACTCCCTGGGACAGTGGGCTGGCCGTAGTATCCATTGGAACATCTAGGAGGCAGCAGAGAGACACAGAAACAGTGCGATAATGCCAATTCAGATTAAATGTACTCAATTTTTCAAATGTTTGGTTTTGGCGACCCCTAGTAGCGCTACACTAACAACTTTTCTCCAAGAGCCTCCTTTTTAAAAAACAAAAACTCATGCCATCACTATAATTTGAGAGATGCTGTAATCAGATGGAGATTTAAAGTACCTCAAAAATTGATCACCATCCCATTTGGTGTGCTTTTAAGTTGTAGTCAGAAGATGCCATCCTGTTATTCTCCTTCTCAGAATACAATTCGAGTTCGGGATAATACTGCATGAGGTCTTATTGACAAGCAGCTAGTGCAATAATATCTCTTGAAAATACAGTTTTGCTCTGCTTTTATGTAGAAAATTACACTTGAAAATGCAGTTTTTCTCAGCTTTAAAGTCTCGAAGAAAATGTGCAGTGACTCACCTCGTCTTCTTTCTTTTGTATCAAACAACTACAGAGAACAACTCTCAGATTTCAGTGGGTAAATATTATCAAAAATACTGTTTACTTCAGCTTAATATGAGAAGAAAATACTGATCTCCAAATAAAAAAATGGTAATTATCAGTATTGTTATGGGTGTCTTTGACTAGTGAGACTGCTTGACTGAAGATTGCATATTAAATATGCACTCACATCACACAGACGCACAAACAGACATTAACTCATAGATACACACATAAAGAGCTGGAGGGCAGCAGAGCCCAACCAAACATCAACAGATATGGAATTTTATTAAAATAAGCTTAAACAAGGATTTCTTTTTTTTTAACAAAGAGATTGAATGTCTTCAGACAGCGTTTTATTTTACAGCAGACTGTTCAGGTTTTACGAAAATTGTGAATACAACTGAACTACTACAAAATATCTAATGATATTTGTAAATGCTGTTACATAAATCCTGTGTTCAAGATATACTGATAAATAATTCATAACTGATGTAAGTATAAATAAATAACTAATTTCTTCTTTCTTCTTCTAAATTCTTATCCAGCCATACGTTTTGTCTGTCGTCTGCTACATGCAACCAGTAAACAACAAAATAAATAAATGTCTAATCCATTACAGTTACTTAGAAGAAATGTGTAATTAAAGTTAATAATCAGAATGTTGGTGATAACAAAGGGGTTACATCTCAATGGATTCCTTTTGATAAAAGCTTATCGGAAGAATTTGTTGTTTTGCATCTCTCTGCTGGGCAGGAATACTTTCTTTTGGCATATTTCCAAAAGTGGTTCAGCAAAGCCATTTGGACAAATTTGAGTGCAACACCATCAAGGGTAGGATGGCTTTTAAGGAGCTAAAATTTTGATTATTGTTTTTAATTGGTTCTCTTGTATGAATTTGCACCGCCTCTGGCCTGCCAATCAAATCAATACACGTTGCTCTAAGTAACCTGAGCCCGCTTGCTAATGTACTGACAAGAATGCCTTTCAGTAGGACTTTTTGACTTTATTGTTACATTTGTTCAAAAAGTATAATCAAAAAGTAATCAAATGTAATTACATGACTTTAATTAAGTAATTAGAAGAGTTACATTACATATTACCAGTGTGTGATTTGTAAAAAGAAACGCGCCAGGGGACATTTTTCTAAATAAGATTTTAATTATTAGAATACCGACATAGGCTTATTATGACTTTTCTGTGCATTTTCCCGCTCAAAAATACTTTGTTGCTCTTCCATACTAGTATTCACTTTCAATAGCTAGTGAATGTTAAAACTAAGCTAGTTATTATTTTCTATAAGTTAACATGACAATGGCAAGGACTATTATGGAAGTGGATTAAATGTGTCATGTAAGTGTGAGGCACAGTCTTCATCGCCACTGTAACATATGAGAGTTCGGTTCACTCATGACTCGGTCAACTCAGGAGAATCCATAACATGTTTTTAAAAATAGCTAGTGTGGCTTATCAACTTGCACCATCTACTGGTGGGCAAAGGAAATGCATTAATGAGTCTGACGAAAAGCAGGGATAAAAAGAAAGAATGAATGACCACAGAGAGGGATATCAAAAGCAAAGAGGGGGAAATTCCCCCCTGATTCCCTGCAGCATTACTCAAACAGCTTATTACACTTATCACATTACAAAAGTAACCTTCCTGAGTATGACTGTGAGTATGACTGATGTGTTTGTGGTGTCCTTGGAAGGCAAATGCTTTAACTGAACATAATTGGGATACTGTCTGGCCAATTAAAAATCATTTTTGATTCTTTTATGTTGTCAATTTCTTTGTATTTAGTAAAGAAATGAGTGAAAGCAGATGTCAACACAAATAACATCCTCTTGATTGGTATTATTCATGGACAGAATTAAAAATTATTGTTTGCATCCTCGAGCAAGGATGAGGGCACACAACTGTCACACCATTCCAAGATTTTTATTTTTGCTTTTCTGCTGTTTTCATTTGATTAATAATAAGAGGAAGTTCAGATACTGCAAAATATATTAACCTGAGACCGCTGCGCCGTGTCAAGAGCCACTGAAACCAAATAAAACAAGCCTAAGCTGAAATAAAGCTCTACAGGCTGAAAGGGGAATTTAGATGAAAGAGGAGAGAAAGAGAGCGAACAGGGGGAAGAAGGAGGGAGACAGAGAATAGAGGAGAAGAGGAGAAAAGAGAATTGAATTTAGAGGAGGGGGAAAAGAAAGGACAAAGAGAGGGAAAGAGTCAAGAGCAGCCAGCCATTATTACCACTGACCCTCCTTGGTACTCAATAGAACTGGTTTATTAGCTTCTGTGTGTGTGCACGTTGCTCAAGTGTGTGTGTGTGTGTGTGTGTGTGTGTGTGTGTGTGTGTGTGTGTGTGTGTGTGTGTGTGTCTGTGTGTGTGTGTATTTCTGTTAGTGTGTGTGTGTATAGTGTCACAAGTGCATTCTTCTAGTCAAGTGGAGAATCGTACTGGCAGCAATCTCACTTCTTGGTAGGAGAGAAGAGGAACAAAAGTGTGCATTTGTGTTCGTATTTAGCTTTATTTGCAAGATGAATTCAGACTTTGAGGCTTCTATTCTATTCTGTTCTATTCGACAACCCTTTATTTGCAGGCATGTGCATAAGACTGTCTTAAACATGTCATGGCACCTGTCATGAACATGAAAGAGTCTTTATAAATGTTTCTGACAGCTGTCATTAAGTGTCATTCAGTTGATTATTTTAAATGCAAAGTTGACATAGTTCAAGATGTCTTTGTTATGACAACTTGACATTAATCAAGTCAATTTAAAAAGTAAGTTTTAACATTTTCTGGAAGCAGTTTGTCAACATCGTTCTGAATTAAACATATTGCTTTTTCTGGAGCTGATGATGGAAGTGTCTAACCCACTGATTCTACTAGGCAGGGCACTTCAAAAGATCTGTCCTCCACACGGCTGCATGTCCCACCACCAGTGTTTCAGAAGTGGTTTTGCCCACCAGATTATGTTGAGTGGCTCAGACTTTGTTGATTTGGTCCTAATCCTTGATTTTTATGGTTCTAACATGAATAGGCAGGCAACGTAGTTCAATAGTTTCTTGTATGTCCGTTTTTGTGATCTTGAGTGCACAGGGTGTTTTATTTTGAAAATTGACCAGATTGTCACTGCTGTTTCTGTGTCTGGCTTCCTGCCCACTATCTGCTCTGTGCAACTTGACATGGTGTATGTCAAAATGAGACTCAGCGCATATTTGTAGTTGAGCAGAGTGGGGAGACGCTTCTGGGATGTGCTGTAGCACTGATGGTGGCATCACAAGCACTGCGTAGAGTGGCAGTGGAATCAAGACATAAGAAGTGAGATATTTCACTTCCTTCTCATTTCTGTTGAGTATTACACATGCACAGTGCTGATCAGAACCTTCCCCCACAATGCCAACCGGAGATCCCAGGACCAAACACAGCTGCAGAGATCCACGGTGCTGATGCAGCTAGCTTCACGGCTAACTGAGCTAGCTAAGGCCAGCTACAGATAATAGCAGACAGCGGTTAGCCAACTTTAGCAACAGGTAAACAAGCCAACCGCTATCTGTCCATCACTCGCCTTGCTTTTACTCTGTCGTCAGACTGGCCGTATAACATTATAACGTATAACGTATAACGTATCATAACGTATAACAAGTCCAAATGGTACCACTTTAGTTGAGGTCCAGAAAATTATTCATGACACACTTAAAATGGTCATACGACAGCCAACGTCAAAACCAACTACATATGACAGTTTAATGTAATGTCGAAACATAAAGCTAAACTGTTTCTATCACCTGGATAATGTGAAGTTGCCATAACAAAGACATTATTCGCTTCATTGATGGTCAATTTGTCATAACAAAAACATTTTAAACTATGTGAACTTTGCATTAAAAATGACATAATTGACGGAACGACACTTAATGACAGGGGAAACACTCAGACACTCCTTCATCTTCATGACAGGTGTCATGACACGGTTTAGACAGTGTAATGATAATCTTATGCACACCCCTTTAAATAAAGTGTTACTTTCTATTCTGTTACATACTGTCAGTATGTCTGTGTGTCTGTATGTGTATGTGTGTGCGTGTGTTGTGTGTGTTGCTACTTGGGCCTCAAGAGGAAGAGAAGGTATTTATAGTGGAGAGTGCAGAGTGTTTGAAGGAGATATATGGGGGGAGGGGAGTCAGACACCTGGTCAAAGCCTTCAGAGTGTGGAGGAAGTGGACGGTGAGCACGACTGGTAGTGAGTTACAGAGGCAAAGAGAGGGGCTGGGATCCTAAAAGTGAAGTTCTTTTATTTTTAGTGTTATAAATGCGGAGTTGGCGCCAGGGGACGACAGGCTCTGCTCCTCCCTCATACATTTTTTCCATAACATTAAAGGCATTGCTCTCTGAGTGTGACTGTATATATCCTGTTAAAAGTAGAAATTGGGGCAGCTTGTTTTTTCAGAAGTAAAATGGGACTTTCATATGAATAAACATCTTGTAGTTGCTTTGTAATTTGCTTTTAAAATTATGTCTATTGCTGCAGGGAAATAAGATCAAATAAGGTCTTGTTTTTATCTCAATATGGCAAACTTTTACAATTTCCAATAGTCAACCTCGCCGCCTCTTGAGGCTGCACAAGCAAAAAGTTCCATCACGCAGGTTTAAATCAATTCAGTATAGTGAAACGACACCTTTCATTAATTTTCAAGGTGCATTTTCAAGTTTTTACAGCACCTTACAACTGTGGTAAATTACATACATACTCAAAATGATTCATCAAAATAAATAAGGTGACACATTAAATGAACGCAACAAGGTTTTAAAATGTTTTCCCTGTCTGTAAGTACACTTGGCATCCTACACAACCTGGCTGAGCCAATACAAGACTCGTTTTATTTCTTTCCCAGCAGGTTTTGAGTCATTACAAAAGTAATACAAATGTAATTTCAATAACTTTATGCAAAAATGCTTAGACCTTGAAAACAATGCATTAAAATTCAAGTGTTTTGAGGGATTTCCAGCATGCATACAAAGATTTTAAATTAGCTGTCTACCTGGGGTTGCATAGCATATAGCTTTTATTGCCCTGAAACCTATTTAATCATATCGTTACTATCAGCAATTAACACAAATTATAATTACCCACATTTTGAACACATATAATAGCTACCTATGCTTTTTTTCTTCTTTATTCAATCGCTACATTCGCAAACATTTCATAAAAACCTTAGCATGATGTAATTCAAGTGGTCAGAGAAACCTCGACTTCTGCTCCTCCTCTTGGCTGTTTTCAGGCTTTAGAAAATCTAGCCCGTGACGGGAGACTTCGGCCAATCAAAGGGCGTTGCAGTATGCTAATTTAGAGAGTAATAGTTGATTTTTGGTTCTCATGTCAACCAATACAGACACTTTGGACTGGTGGCTAGGACTGAGCTTCCAACCCAAAGTATCCATATTCGACAACCTCGGAATGAGACTCAACCATCTTTCTCCAGAATCACTTACTGCCTAAGAGAGGAACATTTGTAAGATTTAGTGGCACAACAATTCTAATTTTCAGGTGATTATATGCCAATGAAAACCTATATAAAAACTTATATAAACTTAAATATACTTATAAACTTATAATATTCTGTTCCATTTCTGCTATATTCTGATAATAAACCACTAAAAAAAATTTCAGGGGCTTTACAAGTTCCAGAAGCCTTTATTTTAAAACATTAGATTCTTGCCTTTGTTTCAGCAGTTGTCTCTTTCTGTCGTACTATTTTTTAAAAAGAAAGACACACAGACAAGGAAGGCTAAGAGAGACAAAGACCGAGGCAGATAAGTACAAGTTTGGCAAGCCTTCACATTTTCAGTCATTTATCTTTCCATGCCAGACACACAGCATCAATCTTCTCCTCCAAAAGACTTCAGTCTTCTTAAACTTAAAAAAAGAGTCAAAAAACTCCAACTTCTTTTCTAATTTTCTATAATTTTATTATTTCAACTGATGTTATCATTATATATCACAACTTTTTTATTTAACTAATACTCAAAGTGTATGATTAAATCAAATACAGTTTTGTCAACAAGCCAAGAAGACAGAAACAATGCCGTCAGGAACCACCACATCTCATTTCACGGAAGAAGTGGACAACATAAGTGTCACAGTTAAGGAAGGCATCTACTGCTGCACGAACGTTTACGACACTGTAGCAACCTACCCTGTGAAAGAAATTCTATAGTGTCGTTGGCAGCACGTTATTTTAAACGCTGTTCGTTGTTCCCACATTTCCACAACTTTGTTTCAACAATTTAGCATCATTCCAGCAACATCATTATATAAAGTAGAGAACACGTCGTGCAGAGGATATAGAACAAAAATACCATAGAATATTTGCTACAATGTAACATTTTAACAACGTAACTAATGGTAACATAACTGTAACACTGCAGTAAAGCTGTTAGAATGTCACAAATGATACTGTATGTCACAATTGCAACATTGCAGGGATACACTATGTGTGTAGAAATTTGTGTTCATTTACTTTTTAAGTCTTGTTTTTGAACATAAGTTTAGATTTGGGCCGTCAAAAATACATTTTGACCACTAAATTGAGGGGTGTGGTGGCCTGTGGGGCCACTAGCATCTATCCCTGTAGTGTCTCTCCAAGTGTTATATTAGTATTTAGTTGACGGGACACTGAACATATCCATTAATACTACAGTAACCATTACTACTACAACTATTTCTTAGTAAGTAAGTAATGCTGCACTAATGCTACAGTACAATAGAGCTCTACTACTGAAGCCTAATAGTAGCATTAATTTCTACTCATATTGTTGATTCAACTTGAGGCTTTAGTGGAAACTATGTACCTCAGCGCTCTTGTTGCTAGTGTTTGCTGTCCTCCGTGTTGTTATCATTAAAATTCAAAAGTCATACTGTCCACTATGCACCTGCCATGAAAGGGAGTCTCATTTCATGTGACTCTTGACAAGATTTAATCTTTTTTCTACTGAAGGGGTGTCCTATCACTCAGGCTTGACCTTACACGGCATCATTTTTAAGGTTGTTGATATTAATATCAACACATGTAATTACATTAACAACAATCATAGCCATCACCATTGTTTCCATTACCCTCCAGATACAAGCGGGATCTATTATGAAGTGCCTCATATTCATCATACTAACAGCTAGATGGTGTTCAGTCACCAAAATCCAAGTGTGTAAAACCTGAAAAACCATTAAAAGACTAATAACATCTGGATGTACCGGCCCACCCTGGATAGCTCTAAATGGCAGCTTACAACTCAAAGTGTTTTAGCCGACTTATTTGTTAGGCAGCTGCATTAAACAGCTTTCAGCTAAATTCTAAATGGCTGTTTATGGACAGGAAATTGAAAAGCAGAATCACTTAGCAGCGAGTGGATAGTCTATTAGCATGGGAGGAATAGAGTAGCTTATTCTGTTAAAGCCCATAATACAGACAAATTGGCACATTACAATTAATTACCACTAACAACAACAAAAGCACTGCAGATAATGAAGTGTAATGGCAGGTAGTGCATAGCAGGTATCAATTAGACTAATAAAACAAGAAACAACCAACCGCTGATTACCTCTTTAATACTGTCATTAGTAATATAAAATATTATTTCACATTATTCCAGCTCCTGTACGCTCTGAGTCCACGCAGCAACCAGCAGTCTCTCACTCTTTCTTTCTCCTTTTTGTTTACCAGCTGTCCTCTCTTGCTGACTGCAGGCACCATATGGCATCAAAACAGCACACACACGATCACAACGCAGTACATACACAGATGTGTTCTGTATACTCAACTACAGATACAGACTTTCAATGCACATACACATACAGACGTAGACATATTCATTTGACACACACTTTCTCCAAAAACAGATACTATCCTTATTTGAACTTCATCCCATTTAGGTGCATTAAAACACATTTGCATACACATTCACTTTGTCACTAATGGATGGGTGTACGAGTACTTCAGACTACTTCTGCTGTCTCAAAAATATAGCTTTAAAGAATGAAATAAATAACATTAATGCACGCTGACTAATAACTTCTAGCTGACTAGGAAAATCTTTAGTCCAGTGCAACAATCAGCACAAGTTTCAAAGTTATGGGGATGAATCACCACAGCATAAAGAGTAAAAAAGTCAGCATTGGAAGGAGGTCAGGGTGGATGGGTGGGTGAAGCACAGGAGTTCACACAGGAAACCAGGGTTTGATTGGCCTAAATCTACACCCCAATATTATTTTGTTCAAGGCAGGACTGTTGTGCTATTATTTAGCCTCACAAATCTGTTTTAAAGTTACAGATGGGGTGGGGGCATTTAACGGCAAATCGACGTCTGTGTGAAAGGGTGGGTGGGACAGGATACTGTTGTGTTACACATGCAATGCTGTTTGTGATTGTGTCAACTGTGTCTAAGCAG
>JAJHUR010130735.1:0-12050 GCA_027495735.1 Lutjanus campechanus | reverse complement strand
TAATTACATTAACAACAATCATAGCCATCACCATTGTTTCCATTACCCTCCAGATACAAGCGGGATCTATTATGAAGTGCCTCATATTCATCATACTAACAGCTAGATGGTGTTCAGTCACCAAAATCCAAGTGTGTAAAACCTGAAAAACCATTAAAAGACTAATAACATCTGGATGTACCGGCCCACCCTGGATAGCTCTAAATGGCAGCTTACAACTCAAAGTGTTTTAGCCGACTTATTTGTTAGGCAGCTGCATTAAACAGCTTTCAGCTAAATTCTAAATGGCTGTTTATGGACAGGAAATTGAAAAGCAGAATCACTTAGCAGCGAGTGGATAGTCTATTAGCATGGGAGGAATAGAGTAGCTTATTCTGTTAAAGCCCATAATACAGACAAATTGGCACATTACAATTAATTACCACTAACAACAACAAAAGCACTGCAGATAATGAAGTGTAATGGCAGGTAGTGCATAGCAGGTATCAATTAGACTAATAAAACAAGAAACAACCAACCGCTGATTACCTCTTTAATACTGTCATTAGTAATATAAAATATTATTTCACATTATTCCAGCTCCTGTACGCTCTGAGTCCACGCAGCAACCAGCAGTCTCTCATTCTTTCTTTCTCCTTTTTGTTTACCAGCTGTCCTCTCTTGCTGACTGCAGGCACCATATGGCATCAAAACAGCACACACACGATCACAACGCAGTACATACACAGATGTGTTCTGTATACTCAACTACAGATACAGACTTTCAATGCACATACACATACAGACGTAGACATATTCATTTGACACACACTTTCTCCAAAAACAGATACTATCCTTATTTGAACTTCATCCCATTTAGGTGCATTAAAACACATTTGCATACACATTCACTTTGTCACTAATGGATGGGTGTACGAGTACTTCAGACAGAGCGCTGATGAATTTGTACTGGTCTGGGTCAACACTTAGCCCACTATCATGACAGTTCATAAAGGAGTCACACCTTTTCTCTTATAACGCTGTAGTCTCCAGCGCACTGCTGTGCTAACTGTGCTACAGCTGCCATTTGCTAGTAAGCTCAGTTTGCAGTCCTATTAGACTGAGACACAGCCTGAGAGGTCGACAGAGGTCTGACAACTAGGAATACAATCCCGAGGTACTTTACAGTGTCTCCGACCAGGACTCTGCAGGCCTGGTTCTATGAGGGTGCAAACACATGCATTAAATCTTGAGTTTAATATTTTGCACCCTTCGTTGAAAAGTGGTGGTAGGTCACACATCTGTGGAGTCCGCAGCTATTTTGTCAGGACTATTTGTTCTTGTGAAGTTGGAAGCCATATATTCTCAAGAATGATGTCTGGAGTTATACTGTGTTGAAATAAATCAACTAAATGTTCAGTCTCTTTGCTGGTTGTTCCGACACATTCAGAGTCATTACCACTTTTGCTGTTAGAATTCAACAGGTGGCTCGCATTGTGTCTCAAAAATATAGATTTAAAGAATGAAATAAATAACATTAATGCACGCTGACTAATAACTTCTAGCTGACTAGGAAAATCTTTAGTCCAGTGCAACAATCAGCACAAGTTTCAAAGTTATGGGGATGAATCACCACAGCATAAAGAGTGAAAAAGTCAGCATTGGAAGGAGGTCAGGGTGGATGGGTGGGTGAAGCAGAGGAGTTCACACAGGAAACCAGGGTTTGATTGGCCTAAATCTACACCCCAATATTATTTTGTTCAAGGCAGGACTGTTGTGCCATTATTCAGCCTCACAAATCTGTTTTAAAGTTACAGATGGGGTGGGGGCATTTAATGGCAAATCGATGTCTGTGTGAAAGGGTGGGTGGGACAGGATACTGTTGTGTTACACATGCAATGCTGTTTGTGATTGTGTCAACTGTGTCTAAGCAGAGAAAGAGAAAGAGAAGCAGACCCCTTCTCCAGTGCTGACACAGCGCTGTATGCAAAAAGCAGACACACCCAGGAGAAGCAGACACACCTGGGAGAGAAGATCATCACACAAGACAATTATTTTAACTACAGTGTTGCAGAAGAAGTGACGCTCCATTTATTCATGAGCACATAAAAAACTTTACCTAATAAATGTGTAAGGTTTATTAGTTCTGTGTGATCAGAAAAGAGTAGAGGAGCAGAATCGCTGGTTTACCGGTGCAGATGTCACACTAGACGCCTCTTTTTTCTTCCCCAATGCCGGAATGCTATCTAAGATAACAAACTTGGGCGGCTTTACAGCAGTGTTTGGTTTAGTGTAAAAATGCAAAGGCGGCATAATGGCAAGCCTTTGTTGTGGCACTATTGCACGATCTCTGTGTAAAAAGGGCTTATGCTGCGACACTGGACCATATTGGTCATTGGCTGTGTTGCAGTGCAGAGCAGATGCCTCTCTGTGACAGACAAAGTTAAATGGTCTGACAATGAGTCAGTTTGCTTTTCCGGCAGCAAATGAGGTTTATAAAAAGACTAAAAGGCAGACAGAGAGATTCTGCTGTGGACAGCATGGCGAGGCATGCAGACTATGCATGGCAGTGAGCTGAGGCCTTGTGTCCACCAGCGGCTCTCTGTTAACTAGCCACACTCAGCAAAGATCTGGATGTAGTGTAACTGAACACCTATTTGTTCCAACACTTATCAATGTAAGTGTCTCAAAACATATGACAAAATAGAAATTCAACCTGTAACCAGCTAAAGCATATTCACTTAGTGTTCTCAACAAGAAAAACAGAAACTTGAACAAGAAGTGACGCAGAAGTTCATCATGTGTGCGGTTAAATTTATTTTAAATCAAGACAATAGCTGCAGCAGATGTCACAATTCACCAGCAGATCTTACACACTCTGCCCACAACTGAAAAATGACTGGAATACAATAAAGTAAAAAATAAAGTCTTATCAGAGTCCCTCAACCTTCAATCCAAAACCTGGATGTGCATCTTTGGTGTACAGGGTGATAATAATCAAACTTTAAAAAATTACCTCAAAAACATAATTGCTTTCTCGACTCCTTTCTTACGTAGGAGAGTCCTAATGGATTAGAAGTCATGTCAGACCCCAAATTCTTCTATGTGGCCGAAGGATCTAGTGTTAAGTTTTCACTGTGGGAATATCTTGAGAAATTCAAATCTACTTGGAGCCAAATCATACATACAGACCTTACTTGTTTATCTGTTTTATTAAACACTTCATTTTGTGTATACTCCTTGTGTTATTAATACTGTAAAGCCATATTTGACATACAGTATGTATAATTGTTCTGATTGGTGGAGGGAATAGAAAAATTAAGTGTAAAGTGCACGACTATGTTCTTTGTGTTTTTGAGAATAAACTTAAGATACCAAAAGGAACTGACGGTCAATCTCCAGAAATTCAGTTCAGCAGCAGACAATCCAAGAATGAAGAGGTCATACTGTAGTAGGGGACATGGTGTCCACATGCTACAAGACTTGAGAAACGGGACAAAACATTCCTCTTTCAACAGGAAAAATATGAATTGAAAATATTAGTACAACTCATGCAGCACTTGACCTGCACACCCCAGCTCACATATGCACATTTCAACAATATTCAGCTGACATTCAATGTTCAGTCGACCCACGCTGCCGTCAAACAAAACTGAGGACAAGCCTTTGTCTGAAGTTGCTGAAAAGTGGACTTTTCAGAAGTCCATGGTTATAACTTGACTGCCACAATAATTACAACAATAACTGTGCTTTTCAAAATGCAAAAAAAAAACAACTTAAATATACTGAATATCAACTCATAATTTCAACTGTGGGCAGTTTCAGTTCAACACAAAACAGTCCAAATGCTCTGTATTTCTGTGAGCCGGGGTGGTGAAAAGACTATATTTACTCCTGTGTCTGCGTCACCACATGACAGTATATAGCCAGAAGTTTTAACAAGACTAGCATCCACAGAGACTTCTCATTAGTCCTGGGTTGGTAAAGAAGCTCACAGCTAATGGAACAAGAATGTCACTCCACTAATAAATGTGCAGTGGACAGACTGCTCGATGGACAACGAGATATCGAGTGCTCAAAAAACGGTTAATGAGCAGCAGTTTCTCTTTTCATTTGGAAATGGCTGACTACAGACTTGATTTATTTCCCAAAAAGTCATTTTTAGGAATGACAACAACAACATTGACTTTATGTTTAAGATTGCAATTAAGTCACAAAACATTCTTCAGACTTAATGGTCCAAAGAGTTATTTAAATACTGTTAAACTGTCAAAACTTATTTCTAGGTTGAGATAAACAATGATAAATGGAGTCATTTCGGGGTCCACATTCAGTGATGATGAACTTAGCTACACTTCCAAATAAAGCTTGAAGGCAATAAAGTCAGCACGACGGCATTCAATTTAAAGGGATAGTCTGGGTTTATTGACATAGGGGTGTATGAGGTACTTATTCATAGTCACTGTATTACAGCAGACGTCATTCAATACACCCCTCGTTTGGAGAAGCAGCTGGAATATTGTTGTAGAAAGTTAAGCAATGTACTGCCATGGACAGGGTCAGCAGCAAAACGAATTTTAGCCACCTAATAAAATGGTCCACCTAAAAAAAAACTAGGTTAAGTAGAGTGGAACGTTCTCACTGCTTAACCTTGCCATGAGACAGCCTTTTCTGACAGAAAATGGCCATTACTCATGCCAAACAACTCAAAATAACACAATCAACCTTGTCAACTGAGGCAGCCGTAAAACAGCAACCCCTGTGTTCTGCAAGGTAATCACTGTTTTTGTTAGAGGAGTCTGGTGGCGGGGAGAGAGCCACTTAAAAAGCATTATAACTTCAATTTCCCATCAGAAAAAACTGACAGTGAGGTAAAGCAGTCAAAATGTTCTAAATATAGTGAACACTTAACCTGATATTGATGTTTTTGGTGGCTAAAATACACACAGCAGCAGTTCACTGCTTAGTTTCCATGTTGGTAGTCTTGTCTCTTTGTCCAAACTGGGGGCGTGCCAACCAGCTTCTACTGTAGTTAATACACTGACCATGGATAAGTACCTCATACAACCCCACTTCAAAAAATCCAAACTATCCATTTAAGCATCAATGTGTTTTAATCAGTGCATTTTTGTTGTTGCGTGTGTTTTTGTGTGTGTTACCTGTCACATCGTGGTCCTGTGTATCCAGGCGGACACCGGTCGCACAGCAATTCTCCTTCTTCACCTAGGCGGCAGGTGGGGCTGAAACTATTGTAGTTGCCATGGCGAAGTTGTAGTTGTTGTTGTTGTTGTTTGTGTTGAAGTTGTTGATGATTTCGGTAGCGTTGTCCCAGTGTGGAGAGAGGGAGGAGGAAGAGGAGGAAGAGGAGAGGACAGAGGCGAGTTAAGGCCATTGACTGTCTCCCCACACACACACACCTGTGTCCTTACTTTCACTTTCCAATACTCACATTCACACTCTGTAAGACACACACACACACATTTAAAGTCCTCTCTCCTCTCACACCCACACTCGTACGTCCTTCCACGCACTCCTGAATTTGAAAACAACTCTTCCTGCCTACGAACTGTAACCTAAATGAACTGAGAGAGAGAGAGACAGAGACACAGTAAAGTGATAGTCTCTTTCCCTCATTCTGTCACCCTCCCACTTCCATAAACTATAGATAGTTCTGCTGGCTCGGGTTCCAGGCCCCAGACTGACTCACTCACTGACTGACTGACTGACTGACTGACTGACTCGCTAACTGCAAGCTGGCTCACTGAGTTACAAACAAGCTTGCTCGCCAAGTGCATGTAAACAACCAAAAAAAAAGTTAAATAACACTTAACTGTTGTATTAAATTAGTTATATTTGTCTGTATCACAGAGGTTATACAAACTGGCACTGGTTAAGTTAAGACCCTTGGTTTTGGTCAAAAAAAACATTCATGTGTTCAATTTTACCGAACAGGACAACAAAAATGTTAAATATCGTGCTTGCAGATCATTGTGAACTTTTACTAGAGATAAGAGTTGCAACAATTATATATTAATTGATTCGCTGAGGTGAGATGAACAGACTGAAAACTTTATCTTATTAGATAAAACAGATGTTGTCAAAGTTTTTCTTTGGGGACATAATTTGTGGGTGAAAAAAAGGTAATAAATCACGATATAACATATGCATCATGTGTTATCTCACTCCTCATCGTACGTTAAAATATTTATATTATATTTATTTATTTACAGACCATAATGTGGATTGTTTTATTTTAACTTCATAGGCAGCATTTTCTGTATATATGATCCTTTTTATTAATTTACGTTTAATATATACACATCTTTGGCTATATATATTTGTGTTTTTCATTCATAGTTATTTATAATTACTAAAATTACCAGTGAAAGTTTACTGTGTCAGTGCACTAATATAATTTTAGTGTTAACCACCTTTGAGGGCTCATTGCAAAACATATGTGTTTATGTATGTATTCTACAGTATGTACTGTATATTATATTCTGAATAAAGAAAACTGGCAGATATATCAATATTGGAATTTTTTATTTATTTTTTAATTTTTTACTCCTTAATAGTGGTATCGTCATCTTCCCCAAAAATCCAGTGTCAGATGGGCACCAATTTGAAATTACAACAATATTGTATCGTGACTTAGGTAGCCTGATAATATTATAATGTGGGGCATCTGTTGACTCCCACCCCTAATATCAGGTCACGCCTTGCAACCCAGTGCCTACAGTACCTAAATAGATGAGATATCAAACGTGTCTAAAGGCTTCATTCAGCACTAAGACATGAACACAAAGCACTGGGAAAATGCTTCTGCCAAGGCAGCACAACCATCTGAATTAGTTACTCTAATAATAGAATGTGTTTAAATCTTTTAATCTGCATCTAATCCAGATCTACATCAAAATACAAATAATAATAGACAATCGTGCAGATTGTTTGGATCTACATCCTTGGAATATAAGGGGTTTTTTACAAGGATTAATTGTGCAAATTCCAACTGACTCAAAATCAAGAGTCGACTCATACACAATGTACAAAGAATTATGGCAATCATGGCAAATAGGCCACGACTAAAGGAATTTGGCCACCTGTTACAGATACAGGGTTGGGAATATATATATATTTTTAAAAAAGCTTTTTTAAAGGCCATCTAAGGAGCCTATGCTGTGTAGTGTGTTTAGGAAACTGTGAATTTTTGTAAGAACAATGGTGAAAATATTTTTAAATGAAAAGCAGAGGAAAATCGGTGGCCTTTACTTATAAATAATTGACCAAGGAACCTGAACTAAATTTCCCTGAAATTTGTTAAATAGATTTAGATCTAACAGACAGGCAAATATAAAGGCTGAGAAAGCTCCTTGGCAGTGAGGTAATTAAGCCTGGGTGTAAATAAAGAGGAACAGCACTCGAGGACTAAACTGATTTCTACTGATTCGCTGTAAATTGCCACGGAGCTTCCCGTGCTGAAACTAATATGGACATCACTTTATCAGATGTTCATAAGAGCTCAGGCATTACTGCTAACTGGAACAGAGTGACTGGCTGCCTGGCTGGCTATTTGAGTGACTGACTTCAGTGAACCTAGGGGACTACACGGCTATTTTGAGGGGCTGAAAGGCTGAACGGCACGGCACCTTCAAGCTATTATTACTGCAGGGGTTAGAGGGAGGTAGAGCAGTGGAGAGGTGAGAGACAGAGAGAGTTGTATCTTTCTTTAGCTCTGAGAGTTTTGGACATGACGTGTCGTGACTGCATGAAGATTCTCAGCTGCTGCTGCCTCTGTGTGTGTGTGTGTGTGTGTGTGTGTGTGTGTGCGCGCACCCATGCTGGTGACATCTGTGTACCTAACACACAGCATCTCTCTCTGGTTATTTGGAGAAACTGCAGATCTAGAATAGCAGAGGTAAATATTCAGTTTAACCAACGCTTATATAATGTTCCTACTTAAGACAGCAACTTTTGTACAAATTAAGTTTCTACTGGAAAGTCTTCCAAAACAACAGATACTCAGAAACCAACAGTTGGTTTCAGTTGAATATTCTGTTGCTACTAGCAACCATTACTGGCAGAGTTCCATAGCAGTTTAACTGACATTGTTAACATCCACCATTTTTGTGATCAAACAAACACTGACAGGTATATTTTATCTACTGTCGAAATGTCATTGTTTGAGTTTTATCTGCAGGTATAATTTTCATTATAGCTGTATGGTGGTTGTTGATTTGTGATTTGACAGCCTAGTTTTTCTGTGGTCACTTTACCGCTTGTCTGAGGCTAATGTATTGCTCAAACAACAATCCCCTTTTCACTCTGTGCTCCATTAACAGTCGAGCAGGTTCTGGTCTCTGGCAGAACATCGGTCAACTTTCTCCTGGTTGTGTCTAGAGGGGAACCCCAGACCCAAGAAAGATTGTGCAAGAGTGATCATTTTAGCCCAAATGATAATCTTTCCCTAACCCAAATATTATCGGTCCCTAAACCTACCCAGATTTTAACCACAGCATTGTCACATTATAAAACATTATTAAATATTACAAGGTGTACAATGAAGAAACAACATGTACAAATCTCACTAGAGTTTCACAAATCTTGGGTTCCCTCATAGACATGATCCTTTTCCTTTTCTATTTTCATAACTTTAATATGCATGTGGCGGGCATGTGCTATATGTGCTGGGCTTGTCTGTGTTGAAAAGAAAAAAAAAAGAATACGGTTAAAAGATGTTGCTTGCAGCCCTGCAAGAGTGACACATATTTATAGCCACATCTTAAGTTAGCTTAATACAACAAAATGCTAGCTAACTACCTAGCTAATCTACATTAATCATTAGAACACAAATGGGAAAGAACAGAAGAACAAAAAGTAAAAACTTGAGAGAAACTTAAATTCAGAAGGTGCATGGCGGTATTCTTCTATCTAATAAGGAAAATAAGTTTGCTGGGTTGATGGTGCACATTTGGAAACTGGAAAACTGGAAGTTTGTTGCTTGTTGTATGGCTTTGCCTACATGCATACAGAAGGCAGATGAAGATCAACCACAGCAGCTACTAAACACTGGACATTGTGGTGAAACCGTTTTGTCAACGTCTGTTTCAAACTTCAAAGTTGATCAGAGACAAAAAATGCCCAGACATGAACTGCTAAGAAGATAAGACACTTGCTGTAACTTGAACATAATGTGATTTCAGACTGAAGTAGGCACAGCATGAGTGCTTTTATCCATAAGATAGGGATGGTATAACGAGGTTTTGAATAACTTAATGACTTGTGGGAGGTTTGAGTTTGCTACTGAGTTAAAATTTCTAGCCACTGTTACGTTGATTCTTCCAACGGTGATGACATTTCCACCCACAGGGATGATGTTTCTCCACTTATTGATGCTACTACCTGTGGTGACGATATTTCCGTTCATGTCATTACAATTATATTCCTACCCACAGCGATGAAGCCTCTATGTGTGGTGATTTACTTTACTTTAAAGGCAAAAAAGAGTCCAGAAAGTTAGGAAAAGAGTGGAGAATAATATGTAATGAAGAGACGGGTCAGAAAGAGAGAACAGGGGCCACAGAGTGTACTGTGGCGTCTGTCAGCAGTGACTGATTGAAGTGTTTAATTAAATTGTGTCTCAGAAGTGTCTTCAGAACCTACTTGTTGCTAGGAAGACTGAGTGGGCAGGTACAGCGCTGACAGTCTGCAGGTGACCCGCGGGTGGCGTTGCCAAAGTAACCAGGTATGCAGGTGTCACAGTGAGGGCCCGTGGTGTGGTGGGAGCAGTCCTGGATGAGACACACAGGTTGAAGTTCATTTATATCAAGAAAACAAACAAACTATTAGACAAACAAACGGACAAGTCACAAATAAAGTTGTTTTTTGCTAATACCAAGGATTCAAGTTAGGACTGCGAAAAAGAAGAAGAAAGAAAAAACAAAGAGCTAATAATAGACCTGCTCTACTTTAGTGTAATTAGTGTCACACTTTGCTTTGAGAGGTTAAACGTTAGAAAGGTAAAAAAATAAAAAATAAATAAATAAATAAAAGGCTCAGGGGATTACAGCACTGCAATAAAAGGAGCAGACATTTGTTGATACATTGTTGTTATTAAATAAAGCTGTCACATCACATCATTGTCAAGCAGACAGCAGCAGGAGTGACAGTCTTGAGGAGGTCAAGGTTAATGACATGGTACAGGATTAGCATCACATTTTGTTACCATAGTAACCAAGCACAGAGGATTCACAGGTACATCCACAACAAAACAATTGGTCAATAATGTCCCACAGTGCTTCAGTACACTGAAGATGTAATGATACACTGAGCTCACACAACACAGAAATTATGTTCAATACACTTTTTTTTTTTTACGTTCAATTGCAAGCAAAAAATTATAGAAAATTGTAATAGTTTTCCTAAACAACTGTGTAAAATGTATGGCTATAAATTCATTTTATTTATTTTTGGTATTATTTGTTGATATATTAATATCAGCATTATTCATTTTCTTTCTCCTGCGACTGTTTTATTGCCAAGACGGTGCGCCAACAGGACTGTTTTTTTTTACCCTGGCTAACATCAAGATGGAAATGTGTGAGATGACACTAACAACATGACATCTAGTGTGAATCTGGCCTGGTTGTGACAAACTGGTCATACAATATGAAAATAAAACCAACAACACTACAAGTCCAGTTTAAATCCTTCTGGAAAAACAACACGACAACAACAACATTTGCCTTATTTTGATTGATTGCTTTCCCTAAAGTCCAGTTCAGACCAAAGATTTGCAACAAGATGAGTTATAATTATTTGCAATGTGCCGTCCTGCAACATTCTGAAAACCTGCCGGTTTACACGAATGTGACCAGACGAGATGCGGTATCATCTCCATCACAACGACTCTCTGTACTTCAGCTCTAACTGCCGACGTTCAGGTGTTTTTGTAACTAGATATAATTATTTGCGTTGAGTTATTTGCTACAGTTGTAATTCTAGGATTGATTAAATAATGACAACATATAAGGTATGTGTTGAGTCAGTGTGGCTGAGTGAAGAGAGAGTGAGTGTGTGTGTGTGTGTGCATAGTTGAAGACAATCAAGGTACTGACTGAATTAAGTGAGGGAGCATTGGAGGCAAGAAAACAGCTGTTCCTCAAACAAGTTGATGAGGTGATTCTCTCTATTCTCTGTCCAAACACTGCCATTACTGAGGTGACCAGCTGACTTTGCTATGAGCTGATCGGCTGTTAGCATTCTAAAACCAGTCAGCGGTGACTTCACATGCCGAGTCGCAGGCAACGCCATCAGTTGACTTGAGTCAAGTTGAAATGGGCCATTTCACTGCTGCAACTTTTCCTTGTGATGTTCTAAAACAGTTTTGTCTCACTGTGAATGCTGAACAAACTGGGCTTCACAGCTCTGCCTCCACCAAAAGTAACACCACCAAATGTAAATAATTCCTTAACAACTAATTTCAAAGCTGCCTCAAAAATGAAGTTAATTAAAAATACTTCTTCAGCATGACATTTAATTGGTCTGGTGCAAAATAAAAATAGATTTTTTGCATTTATCATTTCAGTTTAAGATTTAGGGTTACTTTATAAATTATAGTGAGATAAAATTGTGTTCCTATCTCTGGGCAAATCAGGTTGTCTTTTCTTTTCTTCTCTGGACCGACACGTTTGTTTTTATGTGTCCAGCTACACCAACAGTTATACTTTCAACTGTGGGTGTATGAGCATGTTTGTGTTTGGATGTCAGTTATGTTCCAAATCATTTCCCTCAGATCAAATGTCTCTCCACTGTTGAAATACACCCTGACACACACACACACACACACACAAAGACACACACACACGCTGTTTCAACCTATAGGACCATGGCATCATTCAGTCATTCAACTGTAGCCAGAAAACACAGTCCTGAGGGACGGGGTGTTGTGTGTCCATCTGTCTGTCTGTCTGTCACTCTGTATGAATGTGTGTACGGGAGGCGTGTGTGTGTATGTCTGTGAGTTTATGTCAAGTTGTCTTTCTCTCTGTGGATGTATGTATGCGTGCGTGTGT
>JAJHUR010130734.1:0-14211 GCA_027495735.1 Lutjanus campechanus | reverse complement strand
GATGTTATCAGAGGCACTCTTTATTTCAGGCGAGCCAGGGTGCCTCCACATGCTGCCTTCCCAACAAATATAACTGCTACTTATTAACAACACATTTAATTCTTTTCTGTCTCTCTGACAGTATACAGACCGACTATAATGCAGATCAGACTCCTATTAGTTCACTCTGCTGTGGGTGTTGACAGGTTGTAAACACACAGACACACATAGCAATGCATGCACATGAATGCACACACAACAGATGCATGCATACTGTAGCTTCTGCTCTCACACACATTCAATTGTAACGCTAGTCAACATAGCCCACTGCGGTCCTGTCTATTATCTGAAGGGTTTTTTTCAAGGCAGCTGCTTGTTGTCTTAATTCAACTTGTCTGACTGGACAAATTGAGAGGTGGGCCAGGAGGGAGGCATTTTTAACTTTCTGTTCATCTGTTGTTGCCTCTGATATGCTGGGCTGCTTCCGTTGTGGTGATCCAGTCACGTAAATGAAAGCCTTGACTGATGATCTAGCACTGTTTATTTATACAGCAGCCAAGACAGTAGTTTGCGGCTCTGTTGAACCGTAATATTATATTTACATTTTCTGCATATGTAACTAGAGGAGGGTACTCAGTAGGGTGCAGATCCCCACCAGGCAACATATGGTGAAGCACCTACTGCAATGCCACCATAACTGCCGGACGCAACCAGCAGAGATTTGCAAAGTTCCACCAACATTAACATGATCCCCACATACTTTGTCCCGAGCTGAAACAAGATTTCAAACTGAAGCAGGTGCTGATCACTTGTGCCCCCTAGTGGCAAGTTAAGAAGAATGAGAAGTCAGCGGTCAATGGTTTTATAAAACAGAGCAGTAGCCACGTCTGTCACCAGCACAGACGCACAAAAACAGTAATTTACAGTATGACTCTCTTTTGTTCCTAATTATGTGTGTTGGCACTGTTTGTTGCACTGTCTCAACACTTTTGGACATCAGAAGACTTATTGTCCTGACATGAACTCAATTTGAGTAAATGATAAGTTTCTCATTCATTCAAGTCCAGTGTATCTCTGTCAGAGCCTCCCCCTGTATGAACTGGGGAAGTGAACAGGACTCATGTACAGAATCCACTGTGCAATATATTTTTTAATATCAGACTTATCTATTCAATTTTACTAAGTAATCAGTGAGACACAATATGAGCACCCTGTGTCTCCACCACAGTACACACAGTTGTAAATATTGGTCCTTATGGTGGTTTTCAGGGAGCAAAGTAGTATCACACATCACATTCAGTCCTTTGTGTACAGTGTGAGTGTGTTTGCATGTCTATATGAAATTAAATTAACCTTTATTTACTCAGGGAAGGTTTGCTTAACACCAATGCTCCTTTAGCAACGCCCTATGTCACACTCACACATACAGGCTGCAGCCCAGTGTGCCCACACTCTAATGTAACTGCTGCGTCTTTGAGGCACTTGGAGGTTTAGTGCCTTGTTCATGGGAATGCCAACTCTAGGCATTGAGGGAGGGGTAATTATAGGCAATTCACACTTGGCTGGGGATGTTTTGGCATGTCTGAGTGTCTTTTCTTGTTTCATTTCTGTTGACTAACGATGTTCTGATATACCTGTAACTTTTGAACTACTGTGGCTAACAAGTCAAAGGGATAGTTCACCCAAAAATGAAAATGCAGTTATTATCTACTCAGTTTAGTTTTTTTTTTAGTCCATAAAACACTGCTGGAGTTACACAGGCGAACAGCGCTGCAGAATCTTCTAAACAGTGGAAGTGAATGATGACCAGTTTTCAAGCAGAAAAAACAACCGAAAAAAAATGTAAACATAAAATGCCTCCATATTGCTTATCTGGCGTAATCTAAGACTCCTAAAGCCCCGACATGTAAAGCTGACTTGAAAGACATAATTTACCCTAACTCGTCACTGTAGATCCTTAGGCTGGAGCCACACTCACATGCACGTGAACACTGTCTGAACTGGGTATGTGTGGTGTGATGGTGTGCGAACGGCATATTGGGGTGTTAGGAGACTTGGATTACTCCATTTGCAACGCTGTTTTCCTATGAAACTCCAGCAGTGTTTTGTGGACTAAAAAACTAAACACGACCTTTAATTGGCATAAGGGCGAGTAAATAATGCCTGAATTTTCATTTTTGGGTGAACTTTCCCTTTAACCCTTAACTGCAAGCTAGCTGAGACAGCCACATTTAGCTCACCTGTCACCACCTGGAAAATAAATCCACATAGAAACGTCAAAAGACGTATTTAACCATTGACTCCCATCTTCAAAACAGTCAGCAAACGATTCCTCTATTGTGAAGAAGTATACTGAGGCAGATTAAAGGTACAATGTGGAATTTTAAGATGCTTGTTATTAATGACACTATGGTTCACTAAAGTGAACTGCAGTCAGCATTCTCCATAGGCATGAGTGAGCATCCCGGGTGTCAGCCAAAAAAGTGTTAGACAGGACTCATGCCACTGACCGGTATCATGTTGATAGATAAAGTAAGTAAAGTGGCAGTCATTTCTTGATGTCAGGTGGCTCCATTTCTAAGCTAACGTTAGCTAGTGTTGGACACTGTTGACGCTGTAGGTGAGCTGAAGAGAAGCAAGGCACTCAGAGGTGCATATGAACATGCTTTGGAACAGGCTGTTTACAGGCAACTGTGTGTGAAAGTCAGGGAAGATCCTTTTATATCAATGAGGGTAAACAACAGAAACACCTTTCTATTCAACAACACCTACACTACATCCTCAAAAATTACCATAAAGTTAACTAAACACCTCTCTAAAAAGTTTCAGCAATAAGTGAACATCCCTCGCTCTTTTTTAATTTGGAGTATGTTTTTATATGTCGTTTTTATCTGTACTTGTACTATAGGTAGGATGTTCTATTTATTGCACCCCGCACTTTCTTTCTTTTCTCTTTTCTTGGATATGTCGGTCTCATTACTGTTTTTATTTTATATTTTTACTGTATATTTTATCGTACATTTGTTGTCCTTTATTGTATATTGGGTATGATGTATGGATGTTTGCATGTACATGGCAGCTGCTATAACTCCCTTGCCCAAGACAAATTTCCCCCTAGGGGGACAAATAAAGTTTATTTGATTTGATTTGATTGATTTGATTATAACCTTCATGTAGTTCAGATTTATTTCAAGGCGGATCATCAGACTACATTGTTTTAGCTAGGTGTTCCTAATACACTGGCAACTGGAAACTAAGTGCAAAAACTAGAGCAAAAGAAAAGGAATACCTAACATGCCATAGATGGCAGATGTAACAGTAAATTATGCTCAAGAGAAACAGAAGGACAATATTGTGTTGATAGACTGCTGGAAAATATAAGATATATGGTTTCAATAGATGTCCAGCAATTTTCATGTGCTGCCAAAACAGACTGAACCTGAGCCACACAAACATAAAGGCCTGGATAGAGAGACTACATACACTAGAGCTGGGACCAAGTCATTGTTTTACAAGTCACAAGTAAGTCTCAAGTCTTTACGCTGCAGTTGTAAGTCAAGACAAACAAGCGTGTGTGTCCTGTCCCAACTCCTTTGAGTTTCAAGTAGGGTTGGGCAATTGGACAAATATATTGTCTATCCATGACGGGCTGAATCTATCGCCAGTTGCTTTTTGGCCAGTTTTTGGGGTGAAATTTGTCATTTTATTTTGCCACTCTAAAGGTTTGCAGAGTGACAGCTGCTGCTTCACACCGCACTCTCATCCAGCAGCACAGTACACACCAACTCAGCCGGACCATGAGTGCGCTGAGCTGGCTGAGAAGTGAGAGACAAACAGCCTGTGGAGTCAGACTCTTTATGCTCTTTTCACACGGTGAATTAAGGATTTAATTCAATCAACTCAGAGTTGGTTGTTGTTGGAAGAGCGGACAGACTAACAAAGACGGCTTTGGTGAGTTTTTACAAGCTAACGAGCCAATTAAACTTGTCTTAGTCCGGTCATGTTAATATTAGTCTTGACTTAATGTTCTTTGTGCAGCTTCAAATGTCAAATGAAGTTTGAAATTGTTGCGTGCGCATCTGTAAATTCTGAACCACAAGTTTTGCATACTGTAATTTGTTTTGTTTTTTTTTGATGACCACTGCATAGTTTTTGTATGAGAACAAAATTATCTTTGGCTTCATTTTTGTGAACTGGAGCTCAGCAGTGTAACATTAGTTCTTCATGGTTGTTCCCTGCAAAGTGCTTGAGTGCTTTACAGATTGACTCAATCAAAGTGGATCTGGGAAATTAATAGTGCTAACATTTGTTGATTCCGGAAAAGATTCTTTGGACACTTTTAAATAAATACAAAATAACATAATAAATAAAATAAGAAATGGCCTTATAAGTCTTAAGTCTAAAGCCCCAAGTCCAGGTGAAGTCACAAGTCAAAGTCCAAGTGAAGCTGAAAACTTTTTTTAACTTGTCAAGTGGACAATTGACCAAATTTGTCCCTCGACTCTGGCTCGAGTCGAAGTCATGTGACTTGAGCCCACACTCCTGACATACGCACACACAAGAGGCAAAACTCAACCATTAACACAGAGGGACAAGATGTGAGGTTAAAACATGAAAAAAAGAGGCAACAACAGCACAAATTAGTGGGTCAAAGTTTACCAGAGTTGAACTCCATGTGAGAACTTTGCATGGATCTACTTTGCCCCCCAGCAGCAAACCCATTAACTGTAGAGATTCCATTAAAATTAATTGATTTCACCATGAAATCTCGCCTTTTTTTAAATGCTCATGCAACCGGGCCATAACACTCGATTGCACATAATAGGTTTGCTTAGAAATGCAGCCAGTAAAGTATTTCAGTGAGTCTACAATAAAGAGTGAGATCTCACGTCTACATCTGTTTGTTCTTAGTGATCTGAATGCAGTTCAGTAAAGCGGCAGTCACAGGCAGACCAAATTTTTTTGTGAAATCTCATGAGAAAATGGACCGCTAGACTCAGCAGCTCAGTCATCCAAAAAAAAAGTTGAGGGGTGGTTTCCAACGGATTGAAGGCACTTGACTCTTGAATAATTCAAAAGACTTTATTAACCTTGGCTAATTCATAACGCACCGTTGCATTCCTGCACACGGACTGTGTTTGGGTTGTAGCGTTTTCTTGGTTTTGCTGTAAGCTTACCATCCAAATTTAACTTTGATTTAGTAACATCAGTTTTTTACATCAGAATATCTTAAAATAAAGGCAGGAATGACACCAAACCCTGTTTTTAAGATGTTGAAAAATATTCAGTGTATTCAGTCCTGAAACAGTTCACTCTCAGCAGCAAAACATCGTGCTGCATCAGGTTTTACTTGAGGGAACTCCCAAGCAGTGTTCAACATCACACACTGTTAAACTCCTCTCCTTAGTCACAGTGCATTCCTTCTCTCTGATGTTCTCTGCCTTTAACTGAAACTGTCATCACAGCCGTCAGAGTCTGATGAACGGCTGTAAGTGACTCTCACAGGACAAACACGCTGGCCTTATATGCAAATCTGCCCAAGTGGCTGCTGAGCCAATGAACTCATTTCAGAGGTTTCACAACAGCGTGTCATTTGGAAGATGTCACCAGCTGGAGCCTATAGTCTTCAAAATGTTTTCGACACAAACAGATATTTAACTGTAATACTGACTCAATCTATTTCCATTTTCTTTTTAAGGAACCAGTGAGGAATGTTCTGATCAAGGATTTAACATGGATGGATTTAACATACTGAAATTACAGCAGTAAAAATGGTAGTAAGATTTCTAAAAGATTCATTATACTTTTAAAAATGTATTGTTTGAATATTTGGGCTGACAGCGTCTGGCTGGGTGGTCGATTGGTTGGTTGACATGCTCCTGTCAAACCTTATTCTCATTGGCCAGACAGTTGCTGAGTGACAAGCTGTCAGTGACCAGACTTCAAACTTGAAAGCTGTACATTTTGCCATTTGCAATTGTTTTATGTTGTTTTAGTGTTTAATTTGTAGGTTTGTCCTGTTGAAATTGTTACTAGCATGTTGTTGCTAATGTGCCCACAGGCTGAGGTGATGTTGGACTAATGCTGTAATATTGAGGGACAGTCAAGAAGAACTGTGTTAATGTTAAGCCTCCTTTTAAAGTGATACTCCACTCTGTGGGATTAACCCACGTAGTATATACTCACCACCATATCGATGTGATGGTAGATGAAAATCTTCAATTTCCAAAACAGTCCTGGAGTTTTAGGAGAAACAGGATAGCAGCCTCATCCAGTACAATGGCAGTGAATGGTGACCATCGATAAAACGTTAAAAATAGCACACTAAACAAGCACAAAAATTCTCCATCCTGCTCGTGTGGTGTAATCCAAGTGTCCGCTAGCCGCAACATCGAAAATTAGTCGCAAAAGATGCAATTAACCCCATGTTTTTAGCCGAAATATCAGCCTTAGTCTCTCAACCCTGAGGCGCGTTGACGTGAGCAAGTATGCGCGCCTGAGCAGGTTACGTGAGAACAAGATTTGTGTCTGTGGATGTTTAGCTCAGTTGGTAAAGCACACGATTCATAAGCGTTACTTATATGCAACCGCTGGTTCGACTCCCGCCTCCGGCCTTTTTGTTGTGTGTCATCCCCTCTCTCTCTGATCTGTTTCTTACTCTTTGGCTGTCCTGTCAACTAAAGCAAAAATGCCCCCAAAAATAACTTTAAATATGCTTTGATTTTGAAGTTATTTTGGGGGCATTTTTGCCGGAGGCGGGAGTCGAACCAGCGGCCACATAAAAGTAATATTCATGAATCATGTACATTACCAACTGAGCTAAACATCCACTGACATAAAAATTGTTCTCACGTAACCGGCTCACGCGCGCATACTCGCTCACGTGAACGCGCCTCAGGGTTGAGAGACTAAGGCTGATATTTCGGCTAAAAACATGGGGTAAATTGCATCTTTTGCGGCTAATTTTCGATGTCGCGGCTAGCGGACACTTGGATTACACCACACGAGCAGGATGGAGAATTTTTGTGCTTGTTTTGTGTGCTATTTTTAACGTTTTATCGATGGTCACCATTCACTGCCATTGTACTGGATGAGGCTGCTATCCTGTTTCTCCTAAAACTCCAGGACTGTTTTGGAAATTGAAGATTTTCATCTACCATCACATCGACATGGTGGTGAGTATATACTACGTGGGTTAATCCCACAAAGTGGAGTATCACTTTAAGCCAACTTAATAACAAGGGTAGCAGGTTGGATGCTAACTTTTTCCTCATGTTGCTTTGTGTGAAAGTTTACACTTCAGCGAGCGCTGCTTTAGAACTTCGCTTTGGTAGTATCAGGAGGTTATTGGTTGAAGAGTAGATAAAATTTTGGTCGACCAAGATTTTTTTGGTTGATTAACTTTACTCATTACTGCTACAGTTCCTAACAAATACCAGATGCATCGCCTGAGGTTGTGAGATAAGATGGAAAATTCTTAAACAGTGTGGCATCTCTTTCAATAATCTTGATCAGATAAAGGATACAAAACATTTGGTTTAAAGACTACACAGCCTCTGGAAACTAGAATTTCTGTTTTCCAAATAAGTAATATATACAGTTTATGTAAGTAATAATCCTATCTACAGCACTTGACCTGACATTGCATTAGGTAAACATTCTTCAAATTGCAGATTAAAAATTAGAGAGATAATTAATGTGCAATTACTGGTAGGGTGCCATGCATTATAATTTATATTCATTAACTATTTCTGTTTTTTTTAAAGTCAAAAAGCAATTATTTACAGATGTGTTAAACAGCTGGAATAAACATCTACTGAGGTATACAACCATGACAGAATGTAGGCAATAAGCTGAAACTTCAGTCATGCCTGCACCGTCCCAAAAGGACAGTAACCTTCAATCAATAATACTTTTCCTTTCTTCACTGTCTTTAAACAACCCATTATCATAAGACAACTGTCATACCTATCAGACCTACAATTATTCCTGTACCAACTTGTAGACCTACTGCACAGACTCTTTCTAAATACTTCCACAGAAGTGACGACGTTGAGGCTCTGAGAATACCTAACCTGATTGTGTTTTCTTCAAGAGAAAGCATGTGATGTTGTCACGTTTTTACAACACGTCTGCTGCTGTACTGTTATCTGGTTTACTGTTAACAAAAAAAAAGAAGAAAAAAAAATCTTAACTTTTTTCCAGGTGATAAAATTAGGATGGATTTAAAAGAGCCATATGTAGCAATGTGCATCCAACAATGAGTACTGCAGTCCAAATAGTGAGTTATAGGTTGAACCCCTATTTAATTAACATACAGTCTATGGTTGAAGTGAGTTGCTTCCTCCCGCCCCATCCTCTCCAGATGCAAAGATGCTCAGGCAGGCTGCAAGAACACTGCAGGAGTGCAAGACAAGTGTAACATTGTAAACTGACAAGAACAAGCAACAACCAGTCCTACACAGTAAGTTGATCAACTGTTTATAACAGACCGCTGTCTGCCAATGTAAAGCTAAGCCTCTTATCCTGAAACCAAAAGCCCACTGCTCTGAAGAGACACACTGGAGTTTGGGTTTAGTGGCTGTCTCACTGCCTGCCAAACTCCATTAACATTTTGTCTCAATTTAACAGTTATAAAAACGTACTCCTTCTAAAAGATTATTAATGACTTCTTACAACTCATGAACAGACATTTACTCATTCAATGAACATTCAGCGTTAAAATTTTGAACTCTGATTGAAACTAAAAGCTAAAATAGTTATTGAGCAGAATGGAAATTTCAAAGGACTCCCTGGCTGTAGTGTTGTTGCCAGAGAAGCTAGTAATTCAACTCTGCATGTTTCTTTAATCTCTGATGACATAGCCTATCATGGTCATATTGTGATAAATTACAGTAAATATTTTACAGATTTTTCCTTTAAACTTAGGACCTTATATTCATATGATTTCCAAGGTGCCCCAAATCTACAAGGTAAGAGATGTGCAGATAGGACTTTGAAAGATTCAGATCAGCATTTAAAGCTGAGCAAAATTCTGTAGTGAAATCAATTTATTCTGACAGAATTACTTGGATTTTGTTGCAGTAAATCTCCACAATTTTTTGCCATTCAGCTTTGATTGACCTGACGTGACAGATGGTTTGTTACACAGAACCATCTGGCATGTCAAACTGTTTGGAAAAGGGCAGGCGCTTTCAAAAAAAGAACACTTGGCAGGTGATTGGATGAAGCATCTATCTATCATGTCTAACACGGGCTAACTTAAACCAATCAGATCAACCAGTGGAGCCAGTAGGAGAAAAGTTTTTGCCAAAGCTGATTGGGAGAAGAGAAATAACATCTTTTCCGTGGAGAAAAGCCTTCAGTGCAGTTCTCTGCTCTTCTTTCAATGAAGAAATACTCTCTGGGTCTGATATAACTGATGCTATCACAGTATCTACACTTACCTCTTCAGGAGTCGTCATTGTTTGTTCAAGTGTCCACTTCCATGGACACTTCTCGCTGTTGAGTCATATAGGGCTTATACATGCTATTTGGTGTCAGAAACAGGTTGTTATGATGAAAAGAAATAAAGGTGTGAAAAGCCCCCAACAGCAGCGTTTCTAGCAGCACCCGCCTGATTATGTTTACTTGCTAAAATGTTGTTTATTTGCTCCTTTTTCTTTGCTCTTTGTGCTTCTACCATGGACACTGCGCTACGTAGTTAAGCAGTTTCTGTACTGTCTGTCTGTATGATCGCAAGTCCACACACGGTCTTTTGACCGGATTCTCTCGCTCTCTCTTTTCTGTGTCTGACTTCCTGTCCGTTCGATCTGCTCTGTGCTAATCCATCAAAAACAGACTCATAGCAGACTGCAGAGCTGCTCCTGGGATGTGCTGAGGTGCTGCTGGTGGAGTCACAAGCACTGTGTAGAATGGCAGCGATCAGCTCTGGCTGACGCAACACAACTGTAATGCAACACAGCCTGATGGAATTTAGCTGTGAGGTAACATAATATTAGGCAAGGTAACATAACGTAACGTACTTATTGTCCTAAATCTAACTATTCCACAATGTTATCCACATATTTAGCATCATGTAATGTATGTAACGCAACGTACTTAATTTAACCCATACATGATATTTTCCTAAAGCTAACCAAATAGTTATGACTGTTTCCCAATGTTAACCACATGTTTAACATCATGTGACTTGGGAAACGCACTGAAGTTCTGGTGCTGGCTGTCACTGGTACTGTCTAACGGTTTTGTATGTTGTTTTGGGAATAATTGGAAATCGACTTATGTTGTTTAGGTATGAGGTGATGTTGGTTTGAGAGTTTTATTTTATGATCAACACGGTGGACATTGGTGAACTAAATGCCACAAGGTAGTAAACAGCACAGCAGAGAGAAACCAGAGCTGCTGGCTTGTGTGTAAGCAGTTTGCTTGCCAGCTACAGCAGTTCAGAAACTGTAGCCTCTGCATCGTTAAGTGTCTTAATATTGTAGTATTAATGTACCATATAAATATTTCCAAATATTTAAATTTAAAAAGGTTAAGAAATGATTAATAGAGAACTGCTGTCTGATCTGCTGTTCAGCAACAAGAGTTACTTGATTCCAGTTAGAGAAACACAGTTGACAGGGTTAAACGAAACCAGCGCTGACTGTTAAAGCTGTAAAACGGGGTTAGCGGCTCTAAGAATGAATGCAGCACTTTGTCCCTTTGTCTTTGCCTCCCCTCTATCCTCATTTACCTCCTCAACTTTGGTCTGTCCCCCCCTCTGTCCTCCAGCACCCTTCTTTTCTCTCAATCTCTCCCCGTCTCTCCATCCTGTCACACTTCTGCTCTTTCCACGTGCCCACTTCTTCCTCCTCTTTCTCCTCTTCCTGCCCTTTGCTCATTTTGCCTTCTTTCCTCCCTTCCCTACTTTTTTACCTTCTCTCACTCCATCCCTCCTCCTGCTCCTGTCTCCCTCCCCAGAGAGCAGGATGAATAATGCAGTGTTCTGCTCTGATAATCATCATCATCACTGGTCTTCCCTCTGATTTCTCTTTTTTCTTTCTCTTAGTAAAACATTTCTTTCTCCATCCTTATGTTTTTCTTTGGTTCTGCTTGTGACAAGCACAATTGTACTTAAGTACAATTGTATAAAACATAAAATACTGTAATAAAACTGTTTGCTTTTGGACTCTGTTTCTATCTACATTGAAGATGCTGCAGACTGTAAATACAAACTTTTTAGGTTGTTGAGGTAAAAGCCAAATCCATGAAGCAACTGTGTGTCTGGTTTAGGATTTGGATATTAAATGTTTTAAAACATCATCTTTTTGCTGTGAGAAACACAAATTAAACTCCAGATCCTCTCCACTGAGGGTGGAGGTAAAGATCTCAGAGACAGATATTTCAAAATTCAAATAAAGCCAAAACAGTCTGAGGGAAGAGAGGGGTTTAAGTTCTTTGTGATTTGGGTCAACCGACCTTTCAAGAAATAAAATTTACCATGTTGTTTAAAGTGAGCACGTCTCAATGGTTTGTAGGGCGGCAGCATCTCAGTCTGTACACACTTGGCTTGGGAACCAGAGGGAAGCAAGTTTAAGCCCTGTATGAACTGCAGCATGGAGTGGCTGGTTACTAGAGAGGGGCCAGTTCACTTCCTGGGCACCCCCGAGGTGCCTTTGAACAAGGCACCAAAGTATATCTGTCCTGTGGATGTGCATGTGAGTGTCTTTCTGACCTATATGTGTAATGAAGAAATGTGTAACATAAAAATTTAATTTCACCAATGTGAGATTAATAACATTCTAATTTGAACAAGAAATAGAACAAAAATATTGACAAATCAAAAACAAAACAAAGAAAATCAATTTAAAAAATCAATAATTTTTTTTTCTTCATTTTTTTACTGTCTTACATATACAGTATGCTATATGTTATTCACAAATACAGTGGAGGAATAACATGTGAACAACACAGGCTGGAAACACACAAATTCATGTAATTACAAATTTATATACTTATGATCCACAGACTTGCATTAATCTACAAATGTCTATTGTAACCACTAAAACCTTGACAAAAACCAGCCCATCCTCTACGGAAAACGGATGTATTTACGTTTATTGTTAGATGGCTGTAGTAATTATGAGGAAGTACAATAAAAAAGGAGACAATCTATGTAGGGAGGGCATTGGATGGGTGGATTAGTCAAACACAGAACAGTCACCCTTGTATCACGTGGCTTAAGTAACGTATTTCAGTCTAAACCATGATATTTTCCATTTTTGGGTGAAACAGATGCAATACGGTGACAGAATCTTGATCTCTGATCAGCACTGCCTCATTAAACAGTTAAATCTGAGTTTCGGGAGGCTTCGTTTTCAAGGAGGGCCCAAAATGGCGGCCTCCTGGTTATAGTCTTTCTCATATTACGGGTAAACTGTACACTTAAATATATTTCTGAAATCTTTCTAGGTGTGAAATAGGAAATGCTTTGACAGGATCCTGATCCATATATGATCAGCACTGCCTAGTGCGACTGTTTGGTTCAAGTATTGGGAGCCTGAGGTGTTGTACTGGATGGACCTGCTGACTGGATGCAATTGGATGGACCTACAACCAATCAGAGCAACGAAATGTGTTTTAATATATAGGACAGCTGAAGATGTGAGAGAAAAAGGGTAGAGAGCTGGGGAATGACATGCAGCAAAGGATTGTAGGCAGGAGTCAAACCCACGGCTGCTGCAGAGGACTCAGCCTCCGCATATGAGGCTAACGCTCCACCAACTGAGGTACCAGGCCACCAGGCTGGTGGAATTCTGTCTCAGTGGAAAGAGAGCACATGTAATTGCTAGAGGAAATGAAATCATGAGCTCGGCAGATTCGTCTGGTTCCCAGGCTACTAAGAACTGCTACTAAGTACGTTTGATGCCTAAACGCAACCCAAACTGAGACCGTTTACGTTACGTTATGTACTTAAGGTCCTGTCTGTCACTGGTACGTTCCAGTGGTTTGACGTCATTTTGGCAATCACTGGTAATCAACCTATTCTGTCTTCAGGGTATGAGGACCTGTTAGACAAAGCACATCCACTGTTCCGAGAAAACAGACTGTTACGCAAACATACACACACTAAACACACTCTCGTCACACCAGTCCCTCAAGACCAGTAGTGTATAATCAGCACCAACTTGGTGCCTGTGTCAACACAAATACACACTCACTCTGTGCGGCCTGTGTGTGTTCTGAGATGTTCAGCAGCACGTAGGGAGGCTACCATTCTGTCAGACCCACAGGTTGCACGATCATTAGGACACACACACATCCTGTGTGTTTAACACATAGCAATCACTCTTTTTCCTCTGTTTATTTGACTAAATGTCTGGGAGGCAGCAGAGCACAGCAGCAACCCCCCCCGCCCCCCCTTCCTTCCACTACTGCCTCTCCTTCATGTCTGCCATCTTTCCTCCTCTTCATCCCCTTTTCTTTGACTATTTTAACTTTCTGTTCTACCTTCCTTTCTCTTCCTCGCCTCCTCATCCCCACTCATTCATTTCCCTCTCAGGTGTGTTTGCTCTGTGTGCCGGCACACATCTGTCTCCATTAATTATGAGTATATGCGTGTGTTTGCGTTTGTCTTCCTATCGGAGTTTGAATAAGCCTGCGTGTGCTGTATTCATCTCTTTTTAATGGGCGTGCGTCTGTCAACACTGCTGTTTAATTTTCCATGGAGCACAGAGTCGCATTTTACGCAGAATACCGTGACAAAAATCTTTGTCCCGTCGATTACTCCCTGTTGATGTTTTCAACAGGAACAGTGTTTGCTGTTGGTGGTTGGGATTGTTCGCTGATGCCTATCACAGTGCAAACAGAGAAAGACGCGCGCGGCGCTTTTGAACAGGCATGCTGGGATGTCAGCATAAAGCGTGTGGAATTTACTGTGAAAACAAATCTAATCCATTCATGTAATTTAGGATGTTGCTAGTGATCTCGTCAGGATTTAGTCTGTCAGAACAGACTAAGTCTCCTTGTTTAAGGTTATCTGAGCTATCCCAACATGGCGTTATGTTTCAGATTCTGTGGACCAACTCCACGCTCAAAATCTGGAATCTGGTCAGGTTAATACAAGTCATATTTATTTATGAGGAGATTTAAACAAACAGAAGGGCAGACAAAACAAAGCAAAAGGACACGAGAAAAAATATAAAGCAGGAGAAGCAGAGTAAGCGCTTAATTCCCACGGGAAGCTAG